>JAHBCN010000325.1:208804-296899 GCA_019359885.1 Listronotus oregonensis
CAGGTGTACCATGCACATATCATGTCAAGGATAAGGTATGAAATTATTTTTTGGGGTAACTCAGTGGATGCGGGGGAGAGTTCAGATACTACAAAAGAGATGCTTAAGATTAATATTTGGGAAGGGAAATCGGGAGAGTTGTAGACCTATATTTGCTAATAAAAACTTTTAACTGTTGTAAATTTATATATTTTTGAATGTATTAAATTTGTTTCTAATAATGGGATCTTATTTTCTGAAAGTAATAAAAAACATAATTATAACACAAGAAGAAGAAACGAGCTAATGTTAGATAAGACAAGATATACATTTATACAAAGAAACGTTCATAACAGTTTGATTAAAATTTGGAATAAGGTCCCACACGATCTCAGGTGCTTGCCAGAAAATATATTTCTAAAAAAGATAAAAATATTCTTGTGTAGCAATCCGTTTTACTCCGTGACAGAATATTTCAACTGTGTTGTAAGTGTGTAATGTTAAAATGCTAATGTAAATAGGATTTTATTGATTGTTGTTTGATTTTAATTGTAAGTTGTTTTACATGTGTAGTATATATATTTTATTATATGTTTAAGATTTGTAAAATTGTTCATTTTACTGTTCAAAAACATTTTTTAACCTTTAAAATAGTGTGACACGTTCCACACCTCATTTTGAGGTATATATTTGTATATTTCTCTATACTTTGGAACAAATAAACGTATATTTATTTATTTATTTATTTCCATTAATAAGACTAACAAAAGAATTAATATCCTACTCAAATAATAAATAATAAAGTACTCAAATCTACAATCTACTTAATTACTTAAGATTACTCCAATTGAAATGTATGTTTACATAGAGAATTTAAAATACTAGATAGAAAGAATGTTTTGTATTAACTGGGAATGAATTTGATGCAACCTTTCACCTAATATTTATTTCTGATAAGCTTATATATCATTAATTAAATTTTGGTAATCTGTGAATAGTCGAAAAAGAAAAATAATTAAAGCCTTAAGGTCAGGACACATATGCCGTATTGCGTCCAAAACGAGTATAGATCGTTTCATCCAAGAATTATAAAAAACTGCACTCTACCCATGAATTCATAAAAGTGATGATGTTCTAATAATGGTAATTAAAGAAGTATTTTGTAAACTAAAAAGGCATTATTTATAATCACCCTACCTAACTCCTCCTGACTCTAGAGCATGAATGCCAGTAATAGTAGTGCCCCCGGGGGAGCATACTTCATCTCTTAAGACTGCAGTATGTTTTCCAGTTTCCAAAACCATTTTGGCTGCACCCAGAGTAGTTTGAGCTGCCATTTCTATTGCCATAGCTCTTGGAATACCTTGTTTAACACCTGCATCAGCAAGAGCCTCTATGACTAAATATATCTGAAAAAATAAAATCTCATTATTAAACAATTAATATAAGTTTAGTATATTGAGTATATTTTTAAACATACTTAAAAAAAACTTTATCCACCGAGTCTATCTTAGATCTAATTACCTAGTCCCATTTTCTATTTTTCTGTTTTTGGCGAGTGTATGGGAAAAGAAGGATAAGTAAAAAAATGTGAAAAATGAGTTAATGTAAAAATACTAAATGGACAAGAAAGGAGGGACTAAACATAAGCCCTTCAAAATCAGCCATAGTAGCCTTCACCAAAAGGAGAAATCTAGAGGGCTTAGGACCCCTAAACCGAAGAGGTGAAACAATCAAGATTGTGGGAGAGGTAAAATATTTGGGTGTCATCCTAGACTCTAAACTTACCTGGAACCAACATCTTCAGAAAATAAAAAAGAAAGTGAAGATGCTTGCTTAGCTATAACAGAAGCAATTAAAACAACCCCAACAGCAGCCATGGAGTCTCTCTTAGATCTTCCACCACTTAACCTCATAGTGATGGGAGACGCACGAATGGACTACTTCCAACTGCAACCAAAACTAACTGGTGTCTACGCTAGGTTGAGACATAACAACGTGAAAAGTCAGGTTGGCGGCAACATCCTGGAAGAGAGAACAGACCAGATGATTCCCCAATACTTATTTAACAAAAACTTCGAGGCAAAAATTCCAGATCCAAGTGAGTGGCAGTAACCTGATCTCCCCAGCATGGTTGGAGACATCATCTGGTATACAGATGGTTTCAAAACTGAGCAGGGAACTGTCTGGTGAAATGAGGAATTCACAATTCTCCATTCCACTAGGAACAAACAGTTCTGTATTTCAAATGAAAATATATGCTTTACTGCACAGTGCCAAAGAAAATAACAGGAGGGCTTATAAAAACAACTGAGGGAACTGTCTGGTGAAATGAGGAATTCACAATTCTCCATTCCACTAGGAACAAACAGTTCTGTATTTCAAATGAAAATATATGCTTTATTGCACAGTGCCAAAGAAAATAACAGGAAGGCTTATAAAAACAACTAGATCTGCATAATAACAGACAGCCAGGCGTCACTAAGGGCACTTGTAGACCCCAAGGTAATGTCCAAGCTGACATGGGAATGCCAAAAAGAACTGGAAGTCCTGGGAAAACACAACAGGGTAACTCTCCTGTGGGTACCAGGATATTCAGGAATAGAAGGTAATGAAAAAGGGGATGAACTAGCAAGACAGGGATCATCTACACCATACTTTGTAGTAGAACCTGCCCTTGGAGTGACCAAAACTACAGCACAAGAGCAAACCAGGAAATGGATCCCAAATAAACACGAGGAGTACTGGGGGAGCCTCAGTAGAATATGGAAAAAGCTTCATAAAGGGCCCATCCAAAAGAACGAAAGAAGAACTACTCAGACTTTGCATAATAGTAGGGCTGCTAACAGGGCATGATAACCTGAGAGGACACCTACACAAGATAGGCTCATACAATGGGGACCCAAGTTGCAGAATGTGCGATGAGAGGGAAAAAGCAGCCTATCATATCCTGTGCCAATTGTGAAGCATTAAATCACAAAAGACAGACATTATTTGAGCAACCAAAAATAAGCCCACTGGAATATATCAACCTTCCAGTGTTGAGGTTATAGACTTGTAGAAGAAACAAGACTAATGAGAGGATTGGTATATAAGATAATGGGAGACTAGGTACAATAAGCCCAAGAGGCTGCACTGCCTCTGGTAGTAAATCAAGATGGCTCCCAGGGAAGAATGTAAATTAAACAAAAATTAATCTTATTTCATTTTTTTTAAAGCATTTTAGCAATTCTGGGAGCTTTTTTAATTAAAAAGCTTTTAGAATAGTCAAAATGTACTAGAGATTTTTTTTATTATTATTTAATTTACATTAACTCAATATTTACATTTTTTGACTTATCCCACTTTCCCCATACACGCGCCATTTATTATATTACTTTAAAATTGCTATCTTGATATATCTTAAACTTCATTATTCTGATGCATTATTTAAAACACCACTGATTTCCTGTTTTAATACATAACTATGTTAAAGATTAATTTTAGGTATGTTGCTATTTTGAACATATTTGAAAGGACTATGCATATACTTACAAAAGCTGGGCCGCTTCCTGCTATGGCACCTATGGCATTGATCATAGATTCGGGCACCTGTTTACAAACTCCAGAAACTTGTAAAATAGTTTTAACTAATTGAATGTCATGAGGGGTGGCTTTACTTCCGGGGCAGAATGCACAGCAGCCCTCTCCCACCAACATGGGTGTATTTGGCATTACTCTGATTATTCTCGCACAGTCTTCCAATGGGCCCAAAACCTAATAAAAAAATTACCATAAATTACCTTTCCTAGAATAAAATTCTAATAAACATAGGATTATTCTTGATAATATTTTATCCTGTTTGCAAAATATGCACTTCTTTTTCAGAAACATTCTTTAACACTAAATTTATTACTGTGCGGCATCTCAGGGACTGTGACGTCAGACTCTTACTACAGATCAATTTATGAAACCAGATAAAACAATTCATTATAATGTTGTTTTTTTACATTGTTAATTTTTTAACTTCAAATTTTATTTCAGAACTTAATTAAATGGATAATTATATCAAGGAATATTGTTAATTGTAAAGCTTTCAAAAGGGTTTTAGGTACATTTGAAGATACTGTAAGCATCTCAGTACTAAATTGTGGCATATATGGATCCAACTGCATTTTCATAAGACTCCATTATTGATTGTTTTGGCAAGGTTTTTTGAGTAACACATAAAAATTAAGAATATAGAATTTCTCTTTCTTGTTCTATTGAATGATTTTAATATAAACAGAAAAGAATGATGGTATTTTGATAATTTCTAATTAAGCAAGAAAATATTTATAGCTTAAATTATGTTTTTTGTGGGTTATAAGTACGATCTGAAATTCCTATGGCATGATGCATATTAAATATGGAGATGTTTAAAGAATCAAACTTACCTCCAAAGATCATTTTCCCCGACATAATTCCACAAAATGCCCCTCTTAATTTATAATCTACTTCTAATCCCAGATAAAAAAATTAAAATTTGTGAGAGGTGTTGTTTAAGCAACTTAGATGTGTATTGTTAGTAATAGATGTACCTATAACTAGTCTTAACTTGCATTTTCAAGCTGCTGAAGTTGAATTCTGCTAAAACGGATACAAATAACTTTGATTTGACTGGCGTTGCTAAAGTTTCATGAACATTTGCTATCGCCGATGGCAAAATATGTGGTTTCATTGTCAAAAATATAATATCAGCCTTTTCAACAACTCTACCATTTTCAGTAAAAACATTAGCATTACGTTCTTTCCACCAAACTAGATTCTCAATGTTTGGGCCCGATACATAGATTTGATTAAACTGCACCAATCCTTAAATAGATAATGAGATACTTTACCAAATGTACATTGTACTGTATTAAACAAACCTTTATTAATAATCCCTTCGCAAATAGCTTTGGCCATATTTCCTCCTCCGATAAATCCAATGGTTTCTTTAATTACTTTTATAGGTTCTTCGGGTTCACCCATATTTAAATATTGATTATAGTTTTTTATTTTAATTAAATGTGGCAATAAGTGATATGTTTAAAAATACTTTGCTTTGCTTTCACTTTTTTGGTCTCCGTCGGTGGACGTTCAACCAGCTCTCCCCTTTCCAGACACACGTTGTTATCAACGTGGCTTTCCCAGGCTTTGTACGTGGAACTTCTGGATAGTCGGGCTCTGTAGCCCCCAAAATTCCGAACTTTTCAAAAACTTACACAAAATCAAAAGTTTTTCAATGTCAAATGTCATGAAATGCACAAACAATGTTGTTCCGACCAGGTGACTGCTACCGGTATCGCGCATAACCGTTTCTGTCAGTACTGCCTCTTCCTGCTGAGGGGCAACCATTCTCCGCCATTAGAAAATCCCTCGTGCGTGGGGCCCCCAGAAAGAAACAGATATAGGAATCATCGCTCACGGCGCTTAGCCCCAGAAGAAGGACTCCATCGTTTGGCTTGAGTTTCTTCCTTTATCCCCGATGGTAAAAGCCGTTGATACAGCTCCTTCAGCCGCCTTCCCGGAAAAAAAATATGTAGTTTTTTTTATCGCGAGCACTTCACTGATCGGAGGTCAAATAGGAACTGTGTTTAAAAATATTTTTCTGATACTGTTATTATTAAGCAATAAACAGAAAGATAGTGAATACTGCCTGTTTATGGCGCTACTGCAAGGCAGTTGCCAGTTCGCCCTCACCCCTCCAAAGCTTAGCAAGAGGTGGAGCAACCCTTCCATATTTGTTACACTCCCGTTAAATCGGGTTAAGAGAGGGGCTAGACATATTCTACATATACTTCAAATAAGAAAGTTTATAATTTTCCATATTTTATTTAAGCTGTCAAAGGCACGTCGGTGTTTTCTCGCGATTTGCGCACAAGCAATGAAGACATAACCTTTTCTGTCAAAAAGACGTTACTTTCGGCAGCCATGTGTATGGCCATGTCACCTCCCGACCGCGTTTACCCGTGCCGAAATGTAATGACTTCTAGGAATCATTCTCCACATCCCGAGACAAAAACACGATACTTCCGACGGTAATGAGTTTTCCTATCTTCCTTGGGGCTTCAAAACACGGCCACTACGCCCCCGCGCACGATTCCCTCGAGAATGCTATGTAGCATTCCGTGAACACATGTTGTCACAACCAAAAGCGAATGGAAACTGGATAAACAGAAAGACCAGATTTATTCTGGCCAAAAAGAGAGGTTATGACTTATTATGACACAGAGCCAATTTAAATGTCAATTCGATATTTGTGACGCATTTTTGACGTAATCGTTTTGCCTATTATTTTGTTTACAAGTAGTATAAAGTCCTAATTTTATCAAGTGGTTTACAATAAGGATCTAATAGTAGGTGTGTACCCAAATTAATTTTTAAAAGTTAAATATTACCCAAAAATTAATAAAATAAATCTACCTTTTGGACAAAACGTGACGTCACAAACATAACCTTATCTGTGGACAAATAGCCAAAATCTAGCACTCCTTGTTAAGTTTACCACCCTTGGGCTAAGGCTGGCTATGACTACCAATCGCCAGCGCATTCCAGGTCATCAACCCTCCCAGAGGCTCCTCTCCTTGTTTTGAACTATTGGCAATAATCCAAACATTTATATACTAAATGTCCTAAATATGTTCTTACCAGGACACACTACGAGAGTCAGAAGTCAGAGCCTCGGAGGGTGGGAGAGATGTTCACCAATCAGTTTGACAGAGTATTCATTCATGAGAACTTAGCATCAATACTCCAACTTCCGGCAAATCGCTCAGTTGCTTTCATTGAGGATGTAAGACAAGTACTGCCGAATCTAAAAGTTAATACCAGTCCTGGAAACGACTATATATCTTCCATAGTGCTAAAGTACTGTAATAAAATTAAGCCACATGCTCGCTAAGTTCATAACAGTCCTTTGTGAGTGGTACGGTACCGGAGGCGTTCAGAGTGTAGTTTCGAAGTCTGGAGTGATTCTTATAACCCTTTTTTTAGAATCACCCGTGGTGACGTTGACTATATGGCGATATAGAGCACAGGCTCATGGGGACAAAAAAAGGAACTAAAAGAAATCGGTTATATCTTGATTTTGTTGTTGCATTTCTAGACAACTGAATGTGCATTTAAACTAGCTTTCTTAATTGAAATAGTCGGGGGCTTCGATACGGTTTCGAACCGGACTACATCGGAGTCCCTAAGAAATAGGTCTAGTTCCTCTCATAATCCGATTTCACGGGAGTGTAACCAATGCGGAAGGGTTGCTCCGCCTCTTGCTAAACTTTGGAACGGTGAGGGCGAGTTGGCGAATGTCTGAGCAAAGCCGTCCGGGGGCAAGGGTAGATCCGGGGGTATAAGATCCCCAATGCCAATCTGCTTGCTTGCAGACTTAGGTTTGTTCTCACAGAAAATCTATAACAAGTTTGTGACAGTTTTCAAACCGACGTGAATGCGCATGTCCATTTCTGATCGGTTTCAAACCAGTTGTGTGAACAGTTGACAGATAAAAAAAAGTTATCAGCGGTTAACTTCAGGTTCATTTTTGACATACATTTTGTTTTGGTTCGAAATGGATAACCATACAAATTCTTTTTTTTGTTAAATTAAGGAACAATCACTTAAAAAAAAAAGAGTTTTTTCGGCCTGATCCTTTGCTCTACAGAGCAGAGTGAGTCCGAGTCCGTTTCTGTAACGAAAAAGTCCGAATTATCCGAAAAATCAAAATCACTCATTTTTTTATGTTCTTGTCTTTTTAATACAAATAAATATAGATAGAAACAGCAAAACTCAAAGAACAACAAACAAACCCTACTAGCAGAGTTTTTTTTAATAAACTCTGCACTACTAGCAAAAGATAAGGCAAAAAAATATTCCTACTGAGTACTGCGCATGCTTCCGACAGTTCACTTGTAATTATTTATTGGATCCGCAAACTCTCCTGACAGTTTGAAAACCATCAGCAAAACCTGTGAGAACACCAACCAAGTGTTTTCAAACAATCCAGAAACTTTTGTGTGAACGCGGACAGTTGATTGCGCAGAATCCTGACAGTTTCTGACTTCTGTGAGAACAAACCTAGAAAACACTTCACATTTGTTTTGTTCTGGTTTTGTTTATCATAATATTCATAATATAACCTTAATTAAATTTATTTACAAAATAAAAATAATTTATTTAAGCAAAAAACCCACAATATGCTTTTTTGTGCTGAGTTAACAGAGGTAAAGGTGGTGTACAATGTTTTAAAATCAATTGCAATTAAAGAGGTAAGCTCTTAATGCCTTTAGAAACTATAAAAAATTTGTTAACGATTTCGAGAACTTTCCGCCTATTAATTTTTCTTGATTCGATCAACGAGTTACAGTTTTATTGTATAGTTATAATAAATTTATTTTTATATAAATGCTTTACCTGTAAAATTAAAAATAATTTGCCGAAAGAATGAGTGCTTACTGTTTTATTTTAACTTGGCAACCTGAATTATCCTTAGTTTTATTGTAGACTTAGTAATACCCGGGAGATAGTAAATACCTATATGTCAGTAGTATATTTTTATCATTTTTAAATCTGTTTACGGTAATTGTCTCGAAAGTTGCCTCCTCTTCGATTTTGACCAAATTTGGTATACGGGGGTTTTTTGGGGCGCTGATTACGAATCTGAAAAATATTTTTTCGGCAACGTTTCGTTTTCGAGATATTCATCATCAAAGTTGAAAATCAAACTAACCTTATTTTCACTATATTCCCCCTTCTTTTTGTACACAATTCTTGATTTTTATAAAAAGTGGCACACAATATTTTATAAACACCCTTTAAAACCTTATATTTTTATTTATTTTACACCTTTTTTCTATTAAATTGCGAAGCTTTACTTTTAAGCTAGGCGGCCATGATTCCCTAGTGAATACATGGTTGCGGCCACGATCCGACGTGTGAAAGTAGAGGTTTGCAATTAAATGGAAAAAAGGTGTAAAATAGATATAAAAACAAGTTTTTAAAATATTATGTGCCAATTTAATGAAAAAATCAAGAATTCTGTGCAAAAAGAAGGAGGAATAGTGTAAATAAGGTTAGTTTGATTTTCAATTTTGATGATGAATATCTCGAAAACGAAACGTTGTCGAAAAAATATTTTTTCAGATTCGTAATCAGCGCCCCAAAAAACCCCCATATACCAAATTTGGTCAAAATCGGAGAGGAGGCAACTTTCGAGACAATTACCCTGTTTACTACCAAACAAACATGGAGCTTTTTGATTTTATGAACAGTACTCGAGTTACTGCTTTACCTAGTTCAAAAAGAAAAGTGTCCTAAATAAAGACCTATTTTTTAATATTCCCTTTCTGTATACCAGTTTTACTTTAAAATGAGGGTAATTGTCTTCAAAGTTGCCTCCTCTCTGATTTTGACCAAATTTGGTATACTGGGGTTTTTTGGGGCGTTGATTACGAATCTGCAAAAGATTTTTTTCGGCAACGTTTCATTTTCGAGATATTCATCATCAAAGTTAAAATGAAACTAACCTTATTTTCACTGTATTCCCCCTTCTTTTTGTACACAATTCTTGATTTTTACACTAAAGTGGCACACAATATTATATAAACACATTTTAAAACCTTGTATTTTTATTTATTTTACACCTTTTTTCCATTAAATTGCGAACTTTTAAGTTCCAAGGAAGCAGCCATATTTTTTTACAAAAAACCTAGTGTATACATGGTTACCGCTACGTTGGGGCGTTTGAAAGTGGAGATTTGTAATTAAATGGAAAAAAGGTGTAAAATAAATATAAAAACAAGTTTTTAAAAGTTGTTTGTAAAATATTGTGTGCCAATTTAGTATAAAAATTAAGAATTCTGTGCACAAAGAAGGAGGAATAGTGTAAATAAGGTTAGTTTGATTTTCAACTTTGATGATGAATATCTCGAAAACGAAAGGTTGCTGAAATTTTTTTTTTGGTCAAAATCGGAGAGGAGGCAACTTTCGAGACAATTACCAAAATAAGTACTAGTTTTTTTTTCTTTTAGTTTGCTATCTTACGTCCAATGGAAGAAGGTCTTAAAGTTACTTTAGATGAAATGAGATGTATCGAAACATCTGCCTATATTCCCTGTAACATATTTTCAATGTATCATGTAGACAGTACTGAAGATATAATGATTTTTTTCGGCAACGTTTCATTTTCGAGATATTCATCATCAAAGTTAAAATGAAACTAACCTTATTTTCACTGTAGTTCCCCTTCTTTTTGTACACAATTCTTGATTTTTACACTAAAGTGGCACACAATATTACATAAACATCTTTTAAAACCTTGTATTTTTATTTATTTTACACCTTTTTTCCATTAAATTGCGAACTTTTAAGTTCAAAGGAAGCAGCCATATTTTTTTACAAAAAGCCTAGTGTATACATGGTTGCCGCCACGTTGGGGCGTTTGAAAGTGGAGATTTGCAATTAAATGGAAAAAAGGTGTAAAATAAATATAAAAACAAGTTTTTAAAAGTTGTTTGTAAAATATTGTGTGCCAATTTAGTATAAAAATTAAGAATTCTGTGCACAAAGAAGGAGGAATAGTGTAAATAAGGTTAGTTTGATTTTCAACTTTGATGATGAATATCTCGAAAACGAAACGTTGCCGAATTTTTTTTGTCAAAATCGGAGAGGAGGCAACTTTCGAGACAATTACCAAAATAAGTACTAGTTTTTTTTTTCTTTTAGTTTGCTATCTTACGTCCAATGGAAGAAGGTCTTAAAGTTACTTTAGATGAAATGAGATGTATCGAAACATCTGCCTATATTCCCTGTAACATATTTTCAATGTATCATGTAGACAGTACTGAAGATATAATGTTCAAAATAAATTTGAAAACATTAACTGATATTTTAAATATTTTTGGAGATGATAGCAATCCTAATTTAAAACTTACCTACAAGTCTAAAGGATCTCCCCTATGTTTAGTGTAAGTGTTGCATAGAGTGCATCTACAAAGATTTACAAAAGTCTGGAAAGAATAAAAATGGAGTATTTTTCTTCTCTTTTTATATAGCATTGGTTGGTTAAGTTGAATTGGTACAATATGGTTATAGTCTTTGTAGGATTTAATAAATAATTTAAAACAGAAGGAAATATTAGTAGAAAAGTCCAGTAATAAATTGTTTTTATTTACAATAATTTTAGAATGAACCACAGTGAGGAAAATATAACTGTGGACTGTGAAATCAGGACAATGAATATAGAAGATTTTGAAAATCCAAGCTTAGCCGAAGAATGCAATTTAAGTAAGATTGTAGTTAATGCAAATATCTTTGCTGAGCTTTTGCAAAGACTAGATAATTCAGCTGAAGAGGTTAAAATAACTTTTAGCCCTGATTTTCCATATTTTACTTTAAAAACTACCAGTTTATCAGTAAGTATATACAATGTGTATGTTCTATAAAATCTAGTTTAAAATTATTAATAGTAAAAATTCAAATGTGAATTTTATTGTGCAAATGTATTCTGGGGTTGCCGGCCCTGGGGTCACTGATACATACAAAGGGTTTCCACGAGTTGTAGTCATGTATTACTGGTTGGAGCTATAATACACTTGATGGAGTCGGCGCCGCAGCCTTTTCACTTGTGGCACTTTAATTTGGGGCCTTAACTAAAATTTGCCACTATCTGTTATATTTACCATATGTCACTCTATACTTGGGGAATTTGGTATACAGAAAACCATAGGAGAAATATTTGCAGCACCCAGTATAAAGCACATTAGTAATCCCCAGCTGTAAACTTTAAATCCCGGACTCCCAACTATCAGTATGGTTGTCTATTCTTACTCCTCTGCTAATTGGTTTGGAATATTTCTTGAAAACCAAGCAATATGAAACCATTAACGGGTCAAATAATCTAATATATATGGTCTAGGAGTATAGGCACATGGCGATATGGCCAAGAAAATATATAATTAATTAGAGAAAAGATTTGTAAGAAAATACAAAATAAAAACAAATCTGTACACTATACTCTATTATAGCTACATGCAGCAAAACTTTTATATCATTTAGCCACTAAAAAGCATAAAATAGGACAACATGTTAACATGAACAATGTTGCTTCTAAGTAACATCAATTTTTCCAAGGTGCTGTCCCATAATGTGTGACCATATTGTTATAAAACTTTTAGTGACCGCAGTCTCAAGATGAGGATTAAAATGCTTGTTATAGAGGTTGTCCACTATCCAAAAAATATAAACAAAAATATATTAAATATTCAATAAAAAATACCAGATAATCATTTATAGGTTTTCCCAATTTTGTTTTTAGATCCTGAAAATTAAAAAAAAATTAGTGATAAACTACTTTAAAGAAACACTATATATGGTATAGTAATTTATGCAACAGATAATTAAAATATTTAAATCTTTAAAAATGTAAAAAATGTTATGTAATTTAAATGTTATGTGATTTAATTTTTTTTTTGGGTTTTCATTTATTTAAATACAAAATTTTAAAAAATTCAACGGTGAATTAACTTCTGTAGTATAGTTAATTCTGTTAATTTGCGTGTCGTCACCATGCCGCGATCTTTGCATTATTTCATTTATCTAAGAAAAAGTACTTAGGCGATCCAAGGTATTTAAAGTAATTTTTGTATTTATGTAGATTGAATAGTGCTGGAAACTACTCCTTTAAGTAAAAGTACCTTTTTTAAAACTACCAAGTATTTTACTTAGAGTAATGGCCATTTATAAATACTATAGTTCAATACTTAAATTACCAAAAGAACTGAGTATTTTACTTTAAGTCGTACCGAGTAGCTCTGCGCTGATAGCAGAGTACTGCTTGATAATGTGAATATCAACAATCCACAGGTTAACAAGTATCTAGGACTTCAAATAGATAAAAGGTTAAGGTTTGACAGTCACATTGCAAGCTTAAACAGAAAACTGTCATCTGGTTGCTATGCCTTGACAGTGGTTGAACAGGAACTGAGAAGTTAGGAAGCTGTTGGTTGAGAAAGCCTATTATAATACTAAGGAATATTACGACGATATATTACATTAGTTTTGTTCTTCCTTTTTAAAATGTTTGTCATTTTATATTAACATAGTACCTGACAAATTTTATCATTTTTTTTGTACATATTTTGTTCATGTGTTTTTTTACTTTTAGTTTTTAGAAATTAGTTATAGGTTTATATTTTTAGAGTGCTTAATTTTTATTTTATATTTAGATTAAACTTGTGCTTTGTGAATGAGAATTTTATATTCTTTACACAATAAAGGTTTATTTGATTTAATTAGATCTGATACTGGATCCCATTTTCTCAGAGTTTACATTATAATGTTGTTGTGAGGTAATTTATGGGTTATTTTCTTAAACAATTGTATTGTAAAATATATTATAAGTATTTATGTTTGATAGGGTGAATCAGAAGTAAGCATAAATAAAAATTCAGAATCTGTAACAATCTACCAATGCAGTGAAAAAACAGACTCAACATACAGTTTTACAAATATTCGACACATTATAAAAGTAATGCATTATGCCAGCAAGGTTGCCATATCTACTGGAGAATCAGGATTGCTTGGACTTCAACTTGTCATTAATTCTGATGAAAATCAGATGTATGTGGAGTATTATGTTACATCACAATATATGACAGATTAAATATTTTTAATAAAATGTGTTTTTACTTCTTTACAGTGTCTTAAAACTTTATTTACAAAAACAACAAAGATACATTTTCTTTTAATAATATATAAATTATATATATATATATATATATATATATATATATATATATATATATATATATATATATATATATATATATATATATATATATATATATATATATATATATATATATATATATATATATATATATATATATATATATATATATATATATATACTAACAATAAGTGAGCCTCCGCCCAGGTAATTTTTTAGGTTTACTGAAACTCCGATGTCACTGGGCTTCCGGTATACGGAAGCTCAGTAACCCACCATTAAAAAATGTCAGAAATAAATGTAAACATACTTATAAATGTTTTCCCGTCAAAATCTCGGGGGAGTCAAGTTACCTCATTTTTGATAGCCGTTTAAAATTTAGTGCAGGCGCTCACCGCTAATGTGCGCTGCGGACTTTCTTGTGTATACAAGAGTGTTTAAAATACAATGCTTCCTGCGGTTTTTTCGGCCTCCTTTACTTTGGCAACGCCGAAAACAAGGAAATACTGTTAAAACTTATTAGATCTATTTAATTTTGGAATCCCAAATAAGGCAGTTGATGGCAAACATAGAGATCATATGCTAAAAAAATGTATACATTTCGCGCAAGAACCAGAAAAATTTTAGCTGCTGTAAAGCCTTCCAAATCGGATAATGAACATGATAAGTACATTATTTTAGTTTGATACTACTGAAAATAAACAAATTTGTAATTTCAATTTTACTTAACCTTATGTTAAATGTGTAATTATCTAGGTACAAAATAATTTATCTAACAATTTATAATTTTAATTATTAATAATGGTAAAAAAAATTTGCCCGTCAAACTGTATTAAATACTACGGGATAATATAAATATTTTAAAAAGACAGTTTGCAAATATAAATATATTATGTGTTAGAATATGTATTTATTATAAAAAAACTTAGTATGATCAGAATATTTTTGGAATAATCCGCCACAAACAAATTTATATATTTGGTGTCTGATGACTATTATATTTTGGTTATTTAAAAGTAGGCAATAGTATCTTGGTATTTTAATATACAGGAAGTCCTGAAATTTAAACTGTACAAAATAATTGCCAAAAAGTGTCAGAAGGTTGCCATGATACGTTTTTTACATGTTTAAATCTCAAATCTTTTACTCAGAGGCAATACATATTAGGTGTGGTCAAGACAAATCTTTCCAGTATTTTTTTATTTGAAAGTTAAGTTCTAAAATTAGGCCATAAATAAAAATTATTAAATGCTGGTAAAGGTTTACTTAACAAATTTAGTTTATTTTAAGAAGTTAATGAGTGGCTGTTGTTGAGTTATGGCGTATGCATCCTAATATAAATAGAATTAAGGCAAAATTTTCTTATCAGCTAGCATTTTTGAACCCCGAAAATTATTTTTTGAAACAAAGATTTTCCTGTTTATAGATAATAAAAGTTACACAAATGATGATAAGGACTCAGATTTTAGTTATGTTTCGCCATCAACAAATAGTAGTAACCAGAGCTATTCAAAATATGCCCATATTACATTTGATTTTGATGATTTCGAATATACCGAGCTTCATCCATTCTAAATAATGACAATGTACTAGAAAGTGACTACAATATAGTGCTGAAATTGATTTTTTGTCTAACAAAGAATGTCCTAAAGTTCATTTTAAAGAAAACTATGGAGTCGAACATAATTACGCCGTACCCGAAGCCGTACCACAAAAAAATCATGTCCACTAGTGGCTCACTAGTGGACATGCACAGACGTTTCTAAAAATATGAGTTGTTCCAGTTCACAAACTGTTTATACCGGTAAAAGAAAGAGAAAGTACAACTGCGTTTATTGCGATGTTTTGGTGCCAAATTTTTCAAGACATTTGGAAGGACAACCTATTGACGAAATGGGACAAAAATGCAAGCATTTTTGTCCCAAAAAAAATATTCAACGGGCACAGATGATTAATAATATTCTCATTTTTTTGCTGGAGTAGTAGCCATTTCAGTTAAAAAAAAGGAATGTATGAAATTTTATTAAAGAAACTAAAGGGAGCTGTGAGAGTAGCAAAGATAACCAAAACACCTTTAACCTGCTACCTTGCACACATTGTAGAGAATATTATGCCAAAAAAAAAACTCTCCGAAGACATGTGAAGCATACTAATATACTCCTAAGTTTCAGGTTTTAACCTAAATTTGCTTCTTTAACATCGTCTTATTCGCTAGATGCACTGCGTAAAAAAGTCTTAATATTTACTTAAACAGTGCTATTTTAAGTAAAACCAAAGGCACTTGAGCATCTTTTGTTAATTTTACATAAATTAAAATATTTTATAATAAATATCATTTAAAAATCAATAGTTACTCTAAGCCACTATGTATTCTATATATGTTTAATCCATTGCAATACAACAAAAAAAATCTGATATGTTTTTTTTTTCATCGGGTTTTCTATTAAAATAAAAAATTAAACTTTATGATAATAAAAATAGTTACTTAATTTTTTACATATAAGTAATAATGAAGTTCCTACATTTATTTCCTAGGGTTTTTTATTAACAAAAATGTGTTTTTTTGAACAGCAAAAAAAAAACAATCAATTCCTAATTATCACAACAAACATGGATTCCTAAAATTTAGGCAGTTAAAGCATGGATTTGCTTACTTTATGTTCCTTAACTAGCATTTATATGTTTTAAAGAAAAAAAACCTAATTTTAAAGAAGTTAAATTTTCATCAATATATAAAAAAAATTGAACTTTTTGGAAAAAACATACTAACGAAATAATCAGGATAACACCTGAATATATTCTCGTTTTGACTTTTAAAAATGGTTCACTCTGTATGGTTTTCGTAAATTATCGATATACACGAATTTTAACGGTTTTCTTTTGAGTAAATATATAGGTACTCTGTCATACGCCATTGTACTATAACTCATTATTCTTCCAAAGAGTTTTGATTTACTATAAAAAATGAAAGTACCGTTAGAAAAATTAGCAACATCGTTCGGAGTTCCAGTAAACACATATTAACCCTAAAAGGAAGCCAACTGACATAAACGCACAAAAAACGTATACAAGGTATACAGTGGAGGTCAATTTAACCTGTAAAAGTATTGGAGGTCAACTTAACTTTGACAGTATAATTCATATATACAGGTGGAGTTTGGGTAACCTGTATATGAGTGGATGATCCTGTAGTTATATTATATATATATATATATATATATATATATATATATATATTATATATATATATATATATATATATATATATATATATATATATATATATATATATATATATATATATATATATATATATTATGAAAAAAAAAGATGTTATTGTATAAACTAAAAGTTTATAGGTAAATTCATAAAAAAATTAGCTGTTTTAGAAACATAAACAGTGTCCAGAAATTAGTGCATGATATATATATATATAAAATATATATATATATATATATATATATATATATATATATATATATATATATATATATATATATATATATATATATAATTAAGCTTGATTGTTTCTTGGGCATGAGGTTTTCTGTATAATTCAAACAACAATATTTCTTTACGTTTCGCACCTACATGGAGGGCTTTTTCAAAAGATTTTTTATTGTATTTTCATGATTTTAAAAATATCATCTACAAAAAAAATATATCATCAGGCATACAACTTAAAATAATAATATAGAGATATAGGACAATTTACATTTGTACAATTTATGCAGTCTAAATTATTTCATTATATTTACGTGCAATAACACTGGATTTTGACAAAAACTACCATAAACTTACTATAAAGGAAATGATTCATATCAAAAAAAATAACAATTGCGTAAACAACAAAAAAGACATTGACAACCTAAGCCAAATATATTATAATTTAATTAAATAGTTAAAGGAAGTCACCTTATGGAAAAAAACCTCTTAGTTAAAAAATAAAAAAAAAATTAAAACTTGTCCCTACAAATTGAAAATTATCTGGACTACATAGCATAAGCATCTTTAAAATTGTTTTCGTATTTATACATTTTCTTAAATATTTTTTACTATAAAAAACACAAATTAAAATACTCATCCTTCCGGCTACCGACAGTGTCCATCTACCTGTTATAAATGATGCCAACAATATGTTTCTTCGGGGTACGTACTTTTTGATTTAATAAAAAATTGAACAACAATAAAATAAATTGTTTTTAAGTTTTAAAATGTATGTCTTATCATGTAATTGTTAGTATTTAATTGTTATTGCACGTAAATATAATGAAATAATTTAGACTGCATAAATTGTACAAATGTAAATTGTCCTATATCTCTATATTATTATTTTAAGTTGTATGCCTGATGATATATTTTTTTGTAGATGATATTTTTAAAATCATGAAAATACAATAAAAAAATCTTTTGAAAAAAGCCCTCCATGTAGGTGCGAAACGTAAAGAAATATTGTTGTTTGAATTATACAGAAAACCTCATACCCAAGAAACAATCAAGCTTAATTAGAATAAATGGTTTAAGAAAATTTTTGAAAAAAAAAAAAATATATATATATATATATATATATATATATATATATATATATATATATATATATATATATATATATATATATATATATATCCAAATTTTTGATTTTTATTTTAGAACTACCTAACATTTTTTCCAACAGCCTCGGATATATTTTTATAACCATCTTTTTCTAATAATTCTGTTAATTCTCTTTTTATTTTTGCAACTATAGGTGGACCTTCATAAATCATCGCAGAGTAAATTTGTACCAAACTGGCACCTGCTTTTATTTTTTCATAGGCATCCTTTCCTGAAGAGATCCCTCCTACACCTAAAAATATATTTTTTTCTTACATACCAATTTTATAAGAAAATGAGAAATAAAAAATTTCAACAGGATTTTTTTAAATACAATATATTTGTAAATTTTTTTTTTTGTTTTAATTAAAAATCGGGCATTTTCTACATTTCAAATATATTTAACACTTGCAAGAACACACTACTTATTTTAAAAATTAAATTTGTGGGCAAAATTAAAGTATGGGATATTTTATTTAGAAAAATTAAAGTTGATTCCTTAGTAAAAATCTTCAAAACTAAGAAATCAAAACAACGGATCTGGAGCACTATTCTTGGTCGTTCGCATCTTTCAGAATCCGTCGAATTGTCATTTAATTTATCAACAGATTTGACGGATCGTGAAAGATGCGAATGGTCAAGAATAGCTTCCCTGAGTGTTTTTCAAAAGTATATAAATAAATAGGTTTATAAAAATATTGAGGGATATTTCGATCTTTTTCCTCACACACAGAAAACAGATAAATAAAAAAATTCTTACCTATTATTGGCATCCCATTAGTAAGTTTACTCATTTCCAAAATCATCTGCGTTGAAGTTTGTTTTAAAGGTTCTCCACTAAGACCTCCAACTTCTGTTTTGTGAAGACTTTTTAATGAATCTCTTAGGGTTGTTGTGTTACATACTATTAAACCATCTACCTACATTAAATAAATAACGACTTAACACTAAAAATAGCAAATATGCAGCTGCAAAATATACCAACTATATTCCCCAGGATTGCTGTTAATCTAAAACGTGTCTTATTTTTAAATGACTTAGCAGTCAGTAAACAAGTTGCCATCCCCTTACTGTTTGAGATACAAATTTGGGATTCGGTTTAATAGTAATAGTAGCATACAACAACTATAGGAAACAAACATTAGAAATGTTATTTCTGTTGTATTTTTATAAAAACAATAGTATACTATTTAACAAGCTTATGATGGCTGTTATTTACTGGCTTTACCAAATATCGACAGTATCCCTAAAGTAAATGTAACATAATCTGAAATCCTTCATCTAAAAATAATGTTAAGGGATTTCCATACTATCAGTTATTATAGTATATTACATACCGAGAGTGGTAAGAAGCCCATTACACACGATTTCGAAAATTACGGTACGAGCGTGAGCGAGTACCGTAATTCGAAAGAGTGTGTAATGGCACCACTCGAGTTGTGTACTATACTTTTTTTACGACTTTATGTTTAGTTTTTTATAAATAAAAGCAGAAGATTATGTAAACTTTAAGTAACAATACAAATAATAATACAAACATTTGCGTTGTCAAGGCGATGCTATTTGTTTCATAGCCAGCTTTACGTAAAATCTATTGAAAGTTTTCAAGATTTTGGGGGCTCGCGGCTAATGCGATTGTGGAACTGTTACGTAATATATATATATATATATATATATATATATATATATATATATATATATATATATATATATATATATATATATATATATATATATATATATATATATATATATATATATATATATGTATATATATATATATATATATATATATATATATATATATATATATATATATATATATATATATATATATATATATATATATATATATATTACGTAACTGCCCTTACGCACAGTTTGGCTTCTTACAGTATAGTGTTTGTAATTAGAGATTTACTGATAAAGTAGACGGTGTGTAATTAGGTTCTTACTAATATAGGAGTAGAAAAATTTTTTAAATTAAAAATAGTTTTTATTACATTGCTTTAAATTGTATTTAAATAAATTTGTACTATCAAAGTAATTTTGGTCACATAACTACACATAACTAGATATTCGCGAACTTACTTCCGAAATTGGATACAAACATAAAAGGGCTTTAACTAGAGGAAACAAACAGTAATCTATGCATTTTTTGTTTTAATTTATGCCAACAGACCAACAGACAAGACAACATAAAAATATGTACCTAAAAAAAACACAACAAAACAAGTTTTGTTTTATGGGTACAAGTAAAAAAAACACCGTACTACTATAAGGCAGTCTAACGAACTGTCAACAACAGCTGATTTAATTCTCTTGGAGGACAGGTTTACATTTGGTTTTTATAAGCGAATGTGCATTTTAAGGATTTTTATGAAGTTAATAATTATAATGCCTTCATTTTGTTGTGTTGGTTGTGTAATAAAGTGTGCTAATAGAGGAGACAGGAATAGAGTGGGTTTTTACAGGATTCCATCTATTTTAAATAAGAATGATGCTTTGCGGAATCTATCAACAGTCTGTTTAATAATTTGTAACAGGGGTAGTAATAAATATTTCGACAAAAATGAACAATCATAAATATTGCTTTGCATGCGCAAATTAAAAGTATAATGGTAAAAATTTATGTTTGACTTTTTAAGTGCTTAATAATAAACGGTCTATTATATATGTTAGGGGCTTTAAACAGAAAGCAGATAGGACTGGTTTCATAGGGAAAGGCCGAAGATACGGCCTCAGAAGAAACATCTGGTTCCTGTAACAAGGACCTGGTAGCTACCCATGTCACTAGACCGGCAGAGAAGGGCATGACGGATCTAATCGTCTGCTCGTCATACTTTCCAGGAGACAGGGACACCAGAACACATATTGTGCTCATGTTGGAAGCGACATGAGTAAGAGGAGATGTAAGAACTATCTCTCCCAATCTGATATTGGATTCATTAGAAGTCTGATCCTATTGGGAGAAAAATAAAAAGGTGTGAGCTACAATAGACCGAGCGGTCGCAGTGGAGGGCATTTAAAGTCCACTCACTTTAAACCTACTTACCTACCTAGGGGATATAAAGGGTTACCTTATTATATGGTAGGTACTACAATATAGTACTACTTTATTGTAAGAGAACAGAAAAGTGTACTAGAATAAAGTATGCTATTTGCAGCGATCATTACATCAAAATGCCACCAACAGATAACATGACATTGCACTTGGTGTCATTACTGATGTAATGGCCTGTTATACTTACAGGCTTTTAAGAATCAAATAAACACAAAATTAAATTCTCCAATACCACTTAGAAGCAATAAAACAAAGCTTTGTATGAAATTAGTATATTATCTTTAGTGTTCTCATTACTTTATAGCCTCATTCATAAGATACTAGGCCATGAAATATTCACCTGATAAAGCTCTACTTTATAACCTAAATACCTATTAAAATTGTATACATTTCTATTATATTTAAGTTTTCTATTTAAAACTTTACACCCACCTATAAACAAAACTTAATAATCAGATACAAGGTGCTCCATTACAAGCAAAAAAGCCAAATAAATAATAGTAAAAAATTATTTAATTTAAAAACTAACACCACTTAAATATGCAAGTTGAAACAAGTGACGAGACCACACTTCCGAAATACTGGGTTACCAGATTTGACACAGTTCATACTGTATGTTCTACAAAGTAATATTTATTTAAATCCAATTTAAATTTAACATGGTTGGTACAGTGGTTTTAATTTTATTAAGTTGTCTTTAATAATTTTTGCATCCAAAAACTTCACACTATGTGCAGGAACATAAAACACATGGCTTTAATTTGTTGTTGTGTGTAATAGCTTGTTGCAAGCACTAAATAGTAGACAATATCCATTTGAGTAACAGGGGGAAAGTCAGCAGCATTCATACTTAAATCCGACTCTTTTAAACAAAACGGATCCACAAAATTAATTCTGGAGATCTTTTGTCTGTATCGATTTGCGGCATCCGCATTTTCAGCTTGTAGCTTCACAAAATAGTCGCTCATGATTGATTCTCTATAAGTACCATTACTAAGACTCCCAAATAATATAAATATACTTAAAAAGTCACTTTAAACTACTTGAAATCCGAAAAAAATCACTATAAAACAGGACAATGCACAGGCAGGTTAAATTGCTAAGCGGGTTGTTTGTCCTCCAGCAAGTTTGTTTACCGTAATCAGCTGTTTTATTAGACAGGTCTATTCTCATAACATTTTAATAAACATTTGATTAAGTGAAGTTTAAAAACGGTCCCCTAGAACACCAGCGCCATCTTAACTTACTGCAATTTGAGGGCCCAAAGGTAAGGAGCACCCAGAGATGGTGCTCCTTATCTTTAGGCTCCATGCTCGGAAAAAAACAACACATTTTTGCTGGGTAACCACAACATACCGACATCACAGTGGTATCACATCATATACAAAATAGGATAATTTTCCTCGCACAGGTTCAGCCGCCATTTTGCTGGGAAATAATCTGTCTCCTTTATTTGAATTGTAATCGTTTGATGTGCGTTTCTTTCATGTTTTGTGCTTAAAAATATCAAAGGCACCACCAGGGAGAGATCAGCTGTTAGTTATGCTGTGCCACAAGTAAATATGTAACATGGTTACCTAGCAAAAATGTATTTAAAACCAAAAAAAAAAAAACAATTATGAGATTTGCCCACAGCCCAGTCACCCCACTCCCAACTGAAAGATGTCAAAGGCAGATAGCGCTTCAATCACTGTTGTTGCAAAATGACCAATGGAGCATACTACAGGCGCAAATTAAAAAGAACAATATGCGATCAGTTACGAAATTAGCAGCAAGATGGAGATAGCGACAGTAATTTAAGTGCGAATATTCGTGAAAATTTGCATTCTTCATTTGGAAATGTTCGCGGCTCACATTTCTACACATAACTACTAAATTTTAATTATTAAAATGCAGTTTTTGGGCTATTTAACAAAATTATTATTACCCTGCAATCCTTCTCTTTGATAATATCAGCAATGTCTTTCTTCTCTTCATAAGTTAAATCAGGAGCCAATTTTAAAAGCAGTGGAGGTTTAGGTTGTATTTCTAAATTATTTCTAGCCACTATCACAGCTTTTAATAGTTGTTTGAGATTGTCTTTATTTTGCAAAGATCGCAAGTTTGGTGTATTAGGGCTAAAAAAGTAAATACATTTAAAAAAAATACAATCAATAACCTAAATTATTTTTAAAGCAAAGTTTACATATTACCCTCCTTTAAATTTTGTTTTCTTGATTGCATTAAATGCTAGGCAAGTGTAAAGGTTAATTTATAAATTTATCCTAAAAATTAACATAATTATAGCTGCTTACCTACTAATATTAATAACCAAGTAATCTGAAACATTTCCAAATATCTTAATTCCTTCAACATAGTCTTTAACTGGATCTTCGGATTCTTTATTTTTACCTAAATTAACACCTATAATAGGCTTTTCTGGTATATCTTTTATATTAACTACCCTTTTTAATACCTCTGAGTGTCCCTGACTATTAAAACCATACCTAAAGCACATAGTAGAATGTATTTAAAGTAAGGGATGGAGTTTGTTAAGTAACACATTATTATTTGTATTTAAAAAAAAAGACAATTGTCTCGAAAGTTGCGGTAACGCCGATTTTGTCCAATTTTGGTAAATGGGTGTTCTTTGGGGCGCTGATCATAAATCTAAAGAAAGTTTTAGTCAAAAACGTTTCATTTTCGAGATATCCATCATCAAACTTAAAAATTAAAATAACCTTATTTTCACTGTACACAATGTTGTTTTTATTTTACAGCTTTTTTCCATTTAATTGCAAAGATTCACTTTTAAATGCCATAACCATGTAAACACTGGGGATTTTTTAGCAAACATGGCCGCAACAGTGAAATTATGTAATTTAATAAAAAAAAGGTGCAAAATAAATATAAAAAAATAACTTTTAAAAGGTGTTTATAAAATATTGTGTACCAATTTAGTGTTAAAATCAATATTTTTTTAAAAAAAGATGAGAGAATATAGTGAATATGGGATTTATTTGGTTTTCTATGATGAATATATCAAAAATGAAATGTTTTCAACTAAAATTTCTTCCACAGAACCCCTTTATGGAAAAATTGGAGAAAACCCCCATTGTTACAACTTTTGAGTCAATTACACAAACTTATTACTACCTATTAATTATAGCCATATCTTGTGGTAATCGAAACACTCTAGGTTTCTCATTTCCCGGTTGTGGTAATGGAGTAACAGATCCAATTTCAACAAACCCAAATCCAATGTCTTTTAATCCCATAATAGCTTGACCATCTTTATCAAAACCAGCTGCAATGCCCACTGGGTTTGAAAATTCTTTACCAAAAACGCTTATTCTCTAAAAGGTATTAGTTATTAGTCTGTATCGACAAATATCAAAAATACAACAAAAGTAATCCAGTTTAGTAAGTAACACAAATATTAGAATATATTTTTTTAACAGAAATATATTAGTAAATTCTAATTTTTTACTAAAACTACTTAAAAGGTTTCTTACAATACTTATTACTTTTGAACCTAAATAGAAACACTAGTTACCAATGCATTAGAATCCTTATAACGACTTTTAGGCACAAGTCGATGTGCACTGGTGAATACTGCAAATTTATGTGCTTGTTCTGGATCTAATAGATGGACTATCGGCATAACTACATTTTTATAAAATTTTTCGTTTCCTTTATAAATACATATCCCAGAAAACACACCTACTGCACTAACACTTACATAAAATAAGGATTTCATTTTGTGCTAAAAATTAAAATATTAAAAAAAAAACATTATTATTATTATTGATAATATTAAATTTTTGCTTACTTGAAAAGAAAGCCTCATTTTAAATTTTTCTGTTTTTTTTTTTAATAATAAACAGAAAAAAGAGGTTAGGTCATGTATGTGGTCATGTAGGTATTATCCAAAATGCTCAAACTTTGAGCATATACCTGCTAGATGCCGTGCAAGACGAAAAGAATAGCAATATCACCTTTCTATCTCGCTCCTCGAGCCTGATTAGTCGACAGGGAGGGGTATGTACCTCACTGAGTGTGCAGATTGGTGGGCGGTGTACCCCTCCCGCCAATCAAGAGGCCCCTAGAGCAAGGTTTTACTCTTATTCTTTATTACCTTTCGCACACTTGCCACTTGTTCGGAGGGCAAGGCTGCCTTTAGAAAGTATGTGCTGAAAGAGTTCATTCAAATATCAATGGTATTCTTTTCATGACTCTAGTTGCCTTTAGATGTCATTTGCCTTTACATTTAAGGGAAAACGTCATAGTTTGGGCAAACAATGAACAGTGCTGAAGGGTCGCTCAGCCTCTAACTAAGCCCGATACAATGTACAGAGCTGGCAGATTGCCTCGTAGCAGTGCTAGCGGAAGGGAATAAGAATCAAAGAGAGACTGACGATATTTATTAGGGTTTTACTTCTGGAGCTAGGCGCTGTGTTGAGCACAAGAGGTTTCCCAATGGCGAAAGATGGATGCGCGAGCAGCGGAAAACTGACAAAAACCGGATACCACCATTAGTTTGTGCCTTGCATTGATTTAAAATTAACCTTTAGATTTTTTGAATTTCTGGGGACTTCGAGCTCGACATACAGATTTTCCACCGACAAAGCTCTGAAAAGCTCTGCATGAACAGGAAGTACTGGCAAATTGGACCTGAGGAGACCAAGGCCAAAAACAAAAAAAAGTAGACAACTTTTAGGACATTAGGGCAGTTTAGGTTAAAAAAAAATTGATTTGACAGTCAAAATAAAAATAAATCCTTTTTCATGACCTCAAACAATTTAAGGTATAGTGCATTAAAGCCCTGTAATTATTTAACTATCTAACTCGATTTTGTTTTATTTAGGTCATTATTATGAATCGAGGAACAAATATGAAGGAATGGGAGGCCACAGCGAAAGCCTCGGCAACCAGCAAAATAATTAATATGTTTAACAGGCCTGGTCAACTAGAAAAAATAGACCAAATTAAACAGAGGTTTACGCGGAAAAAAGCCTCAGTTGAAGCTCTTCTTAAGTCAGCTATGCAACAACAGTTGGATGGAGTGCGAACTGGTATAAACCAACTTCATAATTGCTTAGAACAGTCTGTTGAGATTAATAACAGTGTTAGAAAGACATTTAATTTATTTACTGATGTACCCAATATTTGTAATGCTTTAAATGAAGTTAGAGATGAAAATATGAGGCACTCACAGTATGTTACAGCAAGAGAAAACCTAAAGCATATTTTTACAGTTCCTGAGAGTGTAGAAAAAACTAAGCAGTGGATAAATGAAGGTAAACTTTTACATGCACACCAGTGTTTAAGGGATCTGGAAAACTCCAGAGATGATTTGTTGTATGAGTTACATAAGTTACCTAATCAGTCTCCTCATGATAAGTCTTTACTAAAAGCATATTTTGCTGATGTAGATGTTTTATCTACTCTATTAGAAAAACAACTTGTTTTCGTTTTATCAAGAACATTAAATACTGTAAGAAAGGATCCTGCAGTTATAGTTACAGCTCTAAGAATTATTAAAAGAGAAGAGAAAGCTGATGAAATTGCATTAAAACAAGAAAAACAAACTGGGTTTTTAGCACCTGGTAGACCAAAGAAATGGAAGCAAATGGCATTTGGTATATTGGAGAAATCAGTTGAATCTAGAATAGAAGGCACACAAGTAGAAGATAGAAACGATAATAAGCTGTGGCTAATAAGATACTTGGAATTAATAAGACAACTAATTTTGGAAGATTTAAGAGTAGTAAAAAGTCTGTGTGTTCCATGTTTTCCTCCAGACTATAATATAATTGACAGATACCTTCAAATGTACCATAAATCTCTATCTGTCCATTTACAAGAAATGATACAAAATGGTTTGGATGGAAATGAGTTTGTAACAATATTATCTTGGGTTCTAAAGACATATGAATCAAAGGATATGCTTGGGCATCCAGATTTGATAGAGCAAACTAAAAATTTGGGGCCACTTTTGCCTCAAGCTGTAATGGATAGATTAGAGTCAAATTATTTAGAAAATATAGAACGCAACTACACAGAATGGATGCAAAATACCTTAAAGTCCGAGAAAGAAGAGTGGAGGTCAGCTACTGCTCCTCATTCAGATACCTATTCAAGAACTGCGGCACCAATAATTATTTTCCAGATGATAAACCAGAATCTAGAGGTGTCAAAGACAATAAGTGATGATATGACCCTTAAAGTTCTAATCCTTAGTGTAAAGCAGGTTATTAAATTTAGAGATTCTTTTAGAGATGCAGTCATAGATTTTAAAAATAAATATTTTGAGGATCGAAAGCAAGTTCCATATTTCACTCAGTATATGATTATTATTATTAATCAGTGCTTGCAGTTTGTTGATTTGGGTACTCAACTCGAAAAACAGTATTCAGCAAGCTTGGTTAGTCACAACATTAATGACAATTTTAATAGATTACGTGGGACATTTATTCAGTTAAGAAATGAAGCTGGAAATTACCTTTTGGAAGAACTATTTGTTGATTTAGATCAACATTTTGAAAAGTTGTTTAACGGCCAGTGGCTGGCAAGTTTAGACTCCTTAGAGACAATTTATGCAACTCTAGAAGACTACTTTCAAGACTACAATAGGTTAGTTGAAGCTAATTACAACTTTATAGTGGATCAAGCAAGAAACATTGTTGCCAAACGCTACTTGACTGCAATGCTATCGAAAAGAGTATCATTTAAAACCTATGAAGAATGTAACAAAGCCGCAAATAAAATTGTTAAAGAGGTAGATAGATTAAATAATCTTTTTAACACTATAAGTAGGAACCCTGATCAAAGTGAGGAAGATCCTTTTAAAGCTATTGTTATGTTGTCAGAAGTTGTGAAAAGTGATGATGATATGTTATCTTTTGATTTGCACAGAGTTGTTGAAAAATATCCAGATATATCTGAAGATCATCTGCTTAGACTTTTAAGTTTAAGGGGAGATTTGTCTAGATCCGATATTAAGGACAAAGTAGCACATGTAGATAGACCCAAAGTTTCACATAGAAGTAGTGTATTTAAAACATTGGTATTTCCAAAATTAATAAATCTTAATTTTTAGATAAAGCATACCTATAGCAAATATGAAATAATTACCTTTAAAATATGGTAAATTTGTTGAGGTCCTTTATGGGATTAAAATTAAGCATTTATTGTTAAGTTTTATTAGTTATTTATTGGTACTATTATGAACTATTTAAAAATGCTAGGACAGTGTGATAGATAGGTACACAATTATACAGTAATATTCCTAATATTTTAACTTATTATATATTGAAATAACTCATAAAAATAAACTTTTATAATTACAAGTTGATTTTTAAATTTCAACAAAAAAGATACTTTAAGTTCAGGTTATACATCTGATTTATTAATATCTCATAGCTGCATCTACCATCTTGTTTGCTAATTACATAATTAGAATAAAGGTGGTTCTCATTATACATTTGATTTCCTTCATACCCTTTTCATTTATATAAAATATTATTACATTGAAATAAATGTGCACACCTTCAGTTTTTTTTAAGACACCATCGGGTTTTATTTCGCAATAACTGGTTTATAAGGAAAAATAATTCATAGAAATATTTTTTCTGATAGTGTCTTATAAAAATATTGGTAAAACTTGGTTTCGTCGCCTATAAGTCCTCGATATCATCTTATATATGCTTCTTAAATATTTCTACTTGTCTATTTTATGCACCCAAAATACTTTTTTTTTGATAGCCTCTTCATCTAATAAAACAGCATAATTTAAGTTTCTTCAGACCACATCGTCAAAGTCGCATGCTATTTATATTGAAACAAAACTGATCATGAATGACAAAATGTGAACAGACAACACATTAACTGAACGTATATGGAATAGTTATGGAACGGCAACGGAACGTATAATGAGAATCAACCTTTAAGGCAGTTTTTCCCAAAGTGGGCAATAACGCCCCCTTGTGGGCGCTGGAGGCCAAAAGGGGGGCGGTAACGGGCCCAGAAAAAATTGGGGGGCGCTGATGTGATTTAAGGGAGCGATGGGTGATTTGTAACTTAAGCTACTTCATATTTAAAAATTCACTAAAATTAAAATCCTCCTACTACACAACATCCATTTATTAATATTTTTAATGCGTTTACAACGCTATTTATATCTTTAGATATTTAGTAACAGGTATCAAACACTGAAAAATATTCGTGTCTTCAAGGTCGCAGGTGAGGTTTCCACCTCCGAAGACACGTATTAAAAATAGGTATATCTATTGTTGTGGCCAAGCTCAGCCATATTGTAAATTTGCTTTATTATTGCTTTCTCTGGAAAGAAAAGTCTCGTTTAGAATATAGGTTTAATTAAATTCAGGCGAGACTAATATGTTACTGGGATTTTTAAGGTGAAAAAAAATGGGGGGCGCTACTAAATAACTGATTTTCAAAGTGGGCGTTAGAATAAATAAGTTTGGAAACCTCTGCTTTAAGGTATCCACAGACCATCACATCCAGATTGATAAGAGTAATAAAAAAAACTTGCTCTGCAGAGTCAGCTGGAGGCCCAAGCATATCAGGCATAGCATGAATATTGATTTTTTCTGAATGATCAAATGGGATATCAGGCCAATAGTAATCGGCAAATTCCAACGGCATTTTAATACCAAAATTTTAGTTGTGTAAATCAATCGCGATGATAAAACCCATTTCAGGGTTATCGAGTTATTTACAGATTTTAGTCTCCAGGAAATTAGAAAAATTAAGACAAAATAGATGTGACTTGGTCTTTATTAAAGTCTAACACTTCTTGTTAAAAGAGCAAGCCCATGTCTTTTTAAATCTTAATGATAGTCCATTAAGATTTGTAGAAAACAGTAGGAAAAAGTACCAGCTACAAGTGAGTGTTGGGTTTTTCCCCGGTTCCGTCCAAGTGCCGAAACATTCCGATATTGCATATCACTGTACCTTTTAGAGAGTGCGGTAGCGCCACCATGTATACAAATAACCACTACTCCACATTATTGGGTGGGTGATGTCATCCAGACAATTTAAAGTGGATTCGGAACCATAGCCACCGATAGGGTGCACTGGCTGTCGGCCATCCAGTTACTCACTGTAACTTCGCTGATGTTACAGGAATAAGGCGACAAAGGCCGAGGCGCAGGGTGGAAGTGGAATTAGGCTTTTTTGTTTTATTCAAATATGCTTTTTAATACCTGTTGGTAGTAGCTACTCGATTTTAGGACTTTGTCTAAGGGAGGCAAGGTTTAAACATCTTAAAACACGAATCTAACTTTCTTTAGACCATAACATTAATTAGTCGGCTAATATTTTTCTTTTGTTACTTAGCTTTTTATCCCTCTTTTTGGATTTTTTATTTGTTTTTTTAATTTCCGAAAATTTGTCTCCAAACCTTGTTTTTTTTTTGAACGAATATGCAGAGCAAAAATGATCATACGGGGCTCAAGATTAGCTATTGAAATACATTTTTTTGCTCAAAATCATACTCTTAATAAGCCCGAAAGACTCTCTGCGTGAACATGAGGGGCAACATTTTTCTTATTTCTACAAACGGCCTTAATGTTTCGAAATTTTTCACGCGAAAGGGACTTTTACTTATAAAAGGTACAGGAAAAATTTGATTCAACAAAAATATTCAGAATCATTCAAGAAATACTGATAATCTTTTTCCGAATTTTTGGATACATTTTCGAAGATCTGGAAAAATGGCCCATTAAAAAAGTTTTAAGGCTTATACAAAAATTTTGCACCCAATTCCTGAATGGTATTGAATACTTTTTGTGCAAAAAATCTTGTTCTGTAAACGCAACCATTTTCAACATAACGGATATTTATCAATAAATAAATTATCAATATTTTACCAAAAAAGGCGTTAGCTTTGAAAAAAAATTATATATCAGGAAATTATTAAGGCATTTACGAAAAACAAAAGAAGAAGTAACACAGAAATAAAATTTATTTTTATACATCTTTTTAAAAAGATTCACTGGCTGTAAATACATGATTAGAATGAAAATACTGATAGTAATAAAACTGAAAATAAAGAATTGCTTGCAACATCACATTAAAATTTAAAGGAATACAACAAAACATTTTAATACTTACGGAAGCCAAAATTAAAACTAGAATTACTTCATAATTATGCACCATTTGTGTTTTTTTATACATATAACAAATACACTAAGTTTTAAAAATGTTCAGAAACAATATTCCTCATGAAAATAAAAAAAAAACTGAAGTTATGACGTAGTTTAATTTATGTTAGAAGATACATGGCGAGTTCTTTGTTATACCCATTAAAAATCATTCTCTAAATTTACCATAAGCTCCAAGAAGCATGGTATCCTATAATAAACATTTTTTTTTCAAGAAAATGCTCAAATAATCACACCTGGGTGTAGGAAAATATTTAGGTTAAATAGATATTGCTGGAAGCAAAAATAAAATTTTAGTTGAACATTTTTTTTTACACTTAGTTGTCTGTGTTAAACCACATTATATAAGGAATATTGTAATCTGGTATCACAATGGTAGCAAAAAACGCATCCTTACTTAAAATTACATACTTTTCAAAAATAATTTAAAATCACAATTGAATTAAATTAAGGGTAATTATATCAATGTCAACAATTAAAAAAAAAAAGATCTATCTATGGCAAATAAATACTTGTACAATTCTAGTGTTTCTAATGGTGTATCTCGTGTTATGCTTTTAATTTTGTGGGTTCCAGAGGTCTTGTCTTAATGTAAGGTGCTTTTGGCCACTGCCATAAATCGGGTAAGGAAGGTTCATAATTGTAGTTATATTGACGATCTTCTACATAGCGTCTTAAATCTTTAGGTTTAGGATAAACGGTTGCAATTCCTAAAAATTAAAAATATTTTATATAATCTTACTGAGAGAAAAAAGAATCACGATATAACTTTTCTCGCTTCAATGTGCAGATTTGTCGGTGGCGAGATGTATATACCCCCCCGAACAATTAGCTTGTTGGAGCGACAAGGGTTAAACTGTATTTCTTCTTTCTCGCATGATTGTTCGCACTGCCGAGCGGCAAGGCATACACCATTGGCAAGGCAAAAGCTTGCATGCCAATTTTAATGTAATAGAGTAGGATACATATGGTATGACCCCAGATTGAAAAGAGTACGACAACAATTTCCCGTCTTCCACTTCCAATACGACAACGGTCGACGGCGATTCGTTGGCTGAGCTATGCATGGGGATGCAGTACAAGCGTCCAGCTATTTTCGACAGTGTTGCCATTAGCAATTTTAAAGATGTTTTAAAAACCATACATTTTATACAACCTTTTATTAAAAAAAAAATTATGCGCTTTGAAAATGGTTAAAGATGGTTTAAGATTATTATTTTAAAAATAGGTATTTATTATTTTATCGGACAAGAGAACATAAACAATTTTATTTTTACTGGTGGTAACACTGCACATTGCGTTCACTTGCAATACTTTTAGCCCCGCTGTACACTTGCGGTTTTTAACCGTCCGGCACCGCTGCGGCGCCGGAATTAAGGCCTAAAGTACTAACAGATAGAGCAAGTGATGCACACTTGTGTCCGGTCCCGTCGCGGTTGTTTCGAACCATTGTTTTATATGGACCCGCAGCAAAAACGCAAGTATGCGTGCAAGCAAATTTGCGGCGACGCAGCGGCGCCACTACGGGGCCGAACGGTAACAAGCAGCAAGTGTGCAGCGGCGCTTAATGACTGTCTAGGGCGGCTAGGCTCATTTTCACACCGGATTTTATATTGAAAATAATAATATTCTGCTATTTTAAAAACATATAAGTATACGCCTGAACAAAAAATTCATATAATTTTATGGTATTCCAAATCTAAAAGTGCCGATGAAGTTGTTGGGCAATTTGCTTTTAAGTACCCTGGCCAACAGATTCCATCCTACCAAACGATTTTAAATATATTTAATTGTTTAAAAAAATCCGGGTGCATTAACCAATGCTATAAATGCTATCACGAAGACCAAGAAGCTCGTCCTATTTATTAGTAGTATTATGTATGTGCTTTTGGGGAAGCAAATGAGCCATGCTCCAGCATACAAATTTTCCAACAAATTGGCATTCCAGACCGCACAGTTAGACATGTTTTAAAAAAGCAAAGCAAAATTAAAACTACTCAAGAAATTTTTCCAAATGGAGTTTTGTGAGACCATGAGAAGGAAAATGACGATTTTTAAAAAATATTATGTTTACAGATGAATCATCATTTTCTCTTCATGGTTATCCATAAAGTCGCCAGATATTGGTCACGGGAAAATAAACATTTAAACGTTTGGGCGGGTATTTTGGCGGACAACATTGTAGGACCTTTTGGCATTGAAGGCAATTTAAATGGGGAAAAATGTTTGTAAATGCTGCAAGAGGAAATTATACCAGCTGTACGGGCCTTAAATGGTAATTTCAAGGAAATTTAGTTTCAGCAGGATGGCAGTCCTGCTCATAATGCAAGGCCAGTTAAGAAAATCCCGACTACGACTTATCCTGAACGGCTTATTTGTGGCAAAAGTACCATATTATGGCCTGCAAGGTCACCAGATTTGACTCCTCTGGACTTTTTTTTGTAGGGCCAATTAACTTAACTAATTTACAGGTATCCACATGAGAGGCCTGTAAATTTAGTTGAGTTAAGGGTAAAAATATTTGACATTACTAACTCCATTATACCAGAGGTATTGTCGAATGTTAGGACATAGTTTTATAATCAGCTCGGGTATTGCAAAGCTCAGCAGGCCAATGTCTTCGAGCATTTATTAAAATCAGAATGATTTAGAGTTTATTTTTCTTTATTATTGGGATAACTATTAACTTTATTAATTTTTAAGAATGTTCATGAGTTTATTTTTTAAAAATAGCATTTTTATTTTTAGGCCAAAGTCTGATATAACGAAATATCGTTAAACATCTCCAAAAAATGCGATTGACAACCACTCCTTTAACGTCCGGGATCTGGCTGATACTACTTAGTTCTAGTTCCGTCACCGTCCGCCCTCGCGGTATTCCCCTCTTCTTGTTGGGCAAGAGGAAAAGGAATCGGCCACAGCACGTTTTCTGTCTATCTTTATTTCGCTCAAGCCTGAAAATCTCTGCACTCAAGAAATTGGTTTGCCATCCATGTATGCTCGGAAATTATACTACAAAGATGGCCTAATATATTCTTGGCCTGGACCAAAGAGGGCAATGGCTACCAGGAAATTTGTATTGTTGCTAGGTTGGTACATCTTTTAAAGCCACTCGTTCAATTACCTTTTCAAACATATATTTTTTAATCACACGTTTGAAAGTGAAAAAAATTAAATAAACATTAAGCTGTTATAAAATTATTTGTAAAAGAGGGATTAATACTGACAGAAATTATTGTGAGGTTCCTAAAAGTTTTTGACAATTTTCTCCTTTATTTTTCACCACAAAAAAAAGAGCTTTTGGGTTTAATGTGATCGTACCAGCATCAAAGAATTTATTATAAGTATTGATAGGCAAAGTTTAAGCACAGTGGCGTTTTAAATTATTTATTTTATATACTTTTTATTTTTGGCCACCACATTTTGTATCAAAGACCCAACGGTAAAAATAAATCACATTTTTAACTTACTCTCTGTGTAGGCATATTCAAGAATCTTTATAGCAATCTGTATAGACACTTCTCTGATCTCTCTAAGAGGTGGATATATTCTTCCTTTGGACAAATAATCTTCCGTAACATTTTGTGCTACTGTTTCCGACGCAATAAGGAAAACATCTTCGCTAATGTGGTGAATACCGGAAGTCAAAATGCCTAGAGCCACTCCAGGGAAAATGTAGGCATTGTTACCTTGGCCGGGCTTAAAAATTTTGCCATTGTATTCAACCGGATTGAATGGAGAGCCACTGGCAAATATACAACGGCCCTAAAATAAAATACTGTGAATATACAGAGTGTTTCTAAACTTTATGTACCGGGTGTCCAAATAAGAAAGGACGCCGGCTGTATCTAGGAAACTATTTATCGCACTGCGTTGGATAAAATATATTTTTAGCAAAAGTGGTCAAAAGAAATAGCTGGAAATTGTTTTTTTAAGTTTCTAAAACTACCACAACCGCAATAGTAAATAAAAAATCCAATTTTTTCTCCGAAAATTCGCTTGTATTAGGTACAATTTTAATAACATCAACAAAAACTCTAACCAATTCTGCGTTAGTTTAATTATAGACTTTTTGTCGTATTTCCAATAATAAGGGCGGGAGAAGATGACAAATAATTCAACTTTTAAATAGCTCTATCTCCCACATCTATTATTCAAAGTGGTTTAAGTGGGTACTCAATTAAGAGAAAATTTAAAGCTCTTTTAAATGTCGTCCTTTTCGGTGTCGGTTAGTTTGTAGTTCACTAACTAGAGGGCGTTGTTTAAGGATAACTCGGTTTTCGAGATTTTCTCGAGAAAGTTAAATACGACGATATATATTTTTTATTGTAGGTTTAAATGAAGGAAAAAATACCTATTCTTTGGCGAAAACCGCGTTTTGATATATGCATTCGTTTTCGACTTATTTCAAAGTAACCTTTTTTGAAAATGATAAATAATATTAACATAAACAGTCTTTGTGACAGAGTAACGGAACAATTACCGTGAAGTAAAAAAAATACTAGAAACTATTTTAAAGTTCTTTTTGTATCCAATAGAGCAATAGAGAACAGAATGAACAATTGGAAACATAAAAATGCTGTGATTGGGGCCTATATTAATTCTAATTTAAATATTAGTCAAGTAGGCTTGGAAATTAAAACAAGAACAAAAGATTGGAAAACGACATTACTTATTTAAGTTGGCAGTTCTCAGTGCCAATCCAATTTTAAATAGGTGTTGAGGGTATATTCCAATTTAAGCCAACATATTTTCTCGCAGCCGCGTAGCTAATCCTGTAAATGTTCTCTGAGTATAATGTCTCATTTGGAATTATCATTTGTTTTGCAAAATAATAAGGCAACACCTATCTAAAAATTAAATTACAACTGACAACTGTCAACCTAAATAGATCATGTCGTTTTGCAATCTTATTGTCTTGTCTTAATTTCGAAGCCTACTTGAATTTTAAATAAGAGTTAGTAATAAATGCTCCAATCAGGGCATTTTTATGTTTTCAATTGTTCATTCTGTTCTCTAGTGGATACAATACAAACTTTAAAATAGTTTCCGGTATTTTTTCTTTTACTTCATAATAATTACTCTTTCACTCTGTCAAAGACTATTTTGAATTATTCTTAATATCATTTATCATTTGAAAAACTGGTTACTTTAAAATAACTCGAAAATAAATGCAAATATCAAAACGCAGTTTGTAGCCAGAGTGTAGGTATTTTTTTTTCTAAACCTATAATACAAAATCATATCGTCGTATTTAATTTTCTCAAGAAAACCTCGAAAAACCGAGTTTTCCTGAAACAACACCCTCCAGTTAGTGAACCATAAGCTAGCCGACAACAAAAAGGGCGACATTAAAAGAGCTTTAAATTGTCTTTTAAACCAGTAGCCACTTAAACCACTTTTGACAAAAGATGTGAAAGATACAGCTATTTGAAAGTTACATTCTTTATCATCTTACCCCACACTTATTATTAAAAATACGACAAAAAGTCCTCAACCAAACAGATGCAGAATTGGTAAGGGTTTTTGCTGGTGCTATCAAAATTGTACCTAATGCTAGCTAATTTTAGTAAAAAAATAGACGTTTTAATTTATCGTTGCGGTTGCGCCATCTCGTGGTAGTTTTAGAAACTTGAAAATAATTTCCAGCTATTTCTCTTGACCTCTTATACTAAAAATATTTTTCCCCAACGCTGTGCGATAAATAGTTTCCGAGATACAGCTGGGCGTCTTTTTATATTTGGACAACCAGTACATAAGGTTTAGGAACATCCCTTATATGTATTCATCTACGTGAAGCATTATTAAAAATATGATTTGAAAGGCTTTTGATTCTTAAAAAAATCCAATATGGCGTGCACAACAAAAAGAAGTTAAAGGAAACTAGAATGTTTATTTTAAAAACTAACTTTGCAGATTTTACCAAAAAAGCAATATTGTAGTATTTTCCAAATATCTGAACAACCGAAACCTCTTAAACCACGCCGCGAGTGTTATGTTATCAACAATATTCTCTAATACTTTTCCCATTTAACCATTTTTTGTCACTGATAATTTCTAAGAAAAAAATGTTAAATTGTTATATTAATTATACCTGGTGTTGTGAATGGAAATATTTCCACAGAGATGGAAATATTGGAAATTTCCGAACGTGTCTCGGAAATATTGGAAATATGACGTTTGGAAACATGGAAAAAAAGACTGCTTTTTAAACTATCAAAACAACGATTTCTATACAATTTTTTACTTTTGTGCAGTAAAAATTTCACACAAAAAAATAATTTTCGAAAAATTACGTATTTTATTACGATTACGAATAATAAAACCTTGCTTGTTGGTTATTTCTTATTTTAGAAGTTAAATTGCACTTCCATGAAGATGGCATTGATGCTGAATACAATATTTAAGGTGTGGATAATATCGATATAAATATGCCTCTTGATCGAATTGCAAAACTTGTGTCTCGTGGTCGTGTGTAATTACTTTTTTAGAAACTTCACTTTTTTTGTATTTTTTATATTTAAATTTTTATTTATAATAATGTATTTTGCGTTTTAACTTTTAGATGACAATTCCATTCATGTATAAGTAACCTTATTTAAAATGTCAAAAACCAAATTTGCTATCGGATAGAAGGGGAAAAGTTACTGGCTAAAAAAACTGGTATGTTTACGGTTCTATCAATTGTGTCGTCCATGGTTACCTCTGTAGCGACTATATTTTGTATTGTTGATTTTGCTTTTAACTTTGTTTCATTAGCGCAATTGTCTTACCAAATACCATTCGAACTTAGATTTTGAGTCAGATGTTTTTTGTCTGGTTTTGAATATTTCGGAAATATAACTCGTTTCTCAAAATTACTTGAGCTATGCTCTCATGAATATCCTGCCAAATCGGACCATTTATGGTATTACCTATGATAAATTTTCATGAAATGTTTAGTTTTTTAAATTTTGTAGTTTTTATTTCTTTATTTCCAATATTTCCAAAGTTTCCCGATATATTTCCGGAAACATTTCCAAATTTATATTTCCGGAAATTTTCCATCACTACTTTTACCAGATTAAAAAATACATAAAGACGTGTTCAAAACTTAGAAACATAAACTAAAATATGCTTCTAAAATATTATCAGTGTTTAACATTCCTTTGGGCTCTTCTATTTTGGTTTCATTACTTGTAGTTGTGCGTAGAAAATGCATGTTCAAACATGTTTTTAATTTTTTTTTCTGTAACGGGAAAAAACATTTTATCTCAGGTACCAAAAAGGTCACTTTTTATAAAATTACTTTTTTCCCGGATATATTAATATACACATAAGTAAGGGTAGATATTTAATTTTAGAATATTTTATTATACAAAAGTTAAAGTTCCTTTATATCAAAAGTACAATTATTATTAAAGTGCAAAATAACTTATAAACAACAACACTAAGTTCGCAATTTTTAAATCGAATTCACCAAATCACAGAATTACATTGACAGATATTTGATTACTTTAAAGGTCTCCATAGCAACGTAGGTCTAATTGTCGCTATAAGTACAACAGCCAGCAAGTTTAAAACTTTAACTTTTACATAATTAATTTTCTGACTTAATTTATTGTAATAATATGTTTTTTTTAACATTAACTCGTCGTTTTTTCCGTCACAGACACAAATAGTGTATTATTCACGAAAAAAATATTAGATTTAAGCTCTCAGTTTTTAGTTTCCCTCCGCTTCGCGTCGGGAGACGCAACACAACCTCGAGCTATCATCTAAAACTTTTTTTCCTTATATAATAAATAACTATACTTATTTCTACTCGTACTGAAATAATATGTTTGTAAACTTTAATAATTTATTTTTGTTGAATTCATACCTCTGTATACGTATAAGCTTGTTCAGCAGTACACTCGGCCTTATTTGTAGGATTGCTTAGGGCAAATATTACTGGCCTGTCATTAAAACTTGCCATTGCTTTGATAATTTCTGGTGTAAATGCTCCACCTGTTGCGGAAGCACCTAAAGGAAAAAGATTATTTTAGCTTTTATAACAAGAAAATTAAAATGTGTATATATAATTTTGAATGCAAATTTGTGTGGTTTAAAAAATGTTTAGCAAACATAAACATAATTTGTTACGCCATGTCCTAAATGCTAAAAAAAAAACTACTCTCAGAATTTCTAAAATTTTTAAAGTGTAATATAATAATTTTGCTTTTAATTATTACTTACATTTAAAATAGTTTTAATTTTTCACATCTTGAAAACGATGACCGACTTGTCACCAAAATGTTGATAGTTTTTTTCATGCTTTTAATTTTTTATAGACTTTTTTTTGGTCAATTTTCCTAGTGTGAAAAATTAAAAAAATATTATTGATAAATGAATCAGCCATAACAATATAGAACGGATCAATGAAGTTATAGTAACTGGATGTTCAGATCATTTATTCAAATAAATTACCATTCGGACGGTCATTGTGAAGTATCCTAAGGGTGCTGAAGTCATCCATTTTGCACTTTTCTGGCATCCTGTATTAAAAGAAGCTAAATCTACACATTTCGATTCTTTTCCACGATACTATAAAGGGCGAAGGAAACTCCACAAGGGCCAGTGTATAATCGACTTTCGAAGCATTCAGTTTTTTGACATTGACAACTTAACTTGTTTATAACAGAGAAACGTTTGTGAATCTGATTGCTGATGAAATGATGAACAATATTTCACCATTTTAAATATATTTAACTGTTTCCATAACATACCGTTTTAAAAAACGTTTAAAAATAATGAAAGTACCCAATCATAATTAAGTTTTATTCAACTCTTTCTCATCACTTAAAATATGTTTATGCTTTGAATTCATAAACTTAACGTCAAATGTTAAAGCTTAAGTATAAAATTTCTAACTTAGAATGGACACTTACCAATCAAAATTGAAGGTTTAATTTCATTTACCAATCCAGCAAAATCTTTTGTTGGCGCGTGATCTTTGGCATAGTATTTCTTGTGACCTTCTAAATTACCTTCTGGTCTGTCTTTCGCGAGAAGCCCATCAATATCCATTAACCAAATTTTACTTCGGGCCTCTTCTATTGTTGAACCTTCCAATACCATTGCTAGAAATACCATAAAAAAAAGCATTTAATAAATTGCACATACAGTGTCTCTACTTAAGTTCTCTACATATGGAAAACTTTTTTATTATTAGTTTTATAAAAAATATATATTTTTTAAAGATCTGGTTCCTGTTAAAATACTGTTACCATATTTGAGATTGCATATGCAGGGTAATCAAACATTAAAATAAATAAATTTGACTCAGGAGAGAAGTATAGTAAAAATTATACCCATTTGTTTATTTGTGTTTATCTTTGTTTAGTATATTCCAAACTGCCGTGACTTAAAAAAAGTGCAAACAGGTAAATGTAAATAAATAAGAAATGTCTACTATTTGGGTTATCAGAGTTTTTCCATACGTGCCAACACTATACTATTATCAACAAATTTTTCACAAAAGCAATCTAAACACAATACTTACCTCTTACAATTAAATCAGCAATACCCAACGATGCTCCTCCAGCGCCAAGGAAACAGATTGTGTTTTCGGAGAACTTTTTGCCAGTAAGTCTTTTACATGCCATAAGGCCGGATACAGCAACACTAGCAGTTCCTTGAATATCGTCGTTAAATGTACAGTAAAAGTCTCTGTACTTTTTGAGCAATCTAAATATAAAAGAATGGGTTTAAAAAAAAAACTTAAATTTTTCACAAAACTACAACTAAAAGACTCTATATTTTTTAGTCCTTGTGTTAGGGACGACAAGGATAATTATAAAACTTCAAACATATCCTAAAAATCTATAAAATACTTGAATTTTCATCAGTTTTTTTTAATATGATTCCTTTACAAATTAAATAATTTTTTTTCGACATTTTTAAAACTTTGCGATGCCTTGATAAAAGCGATTTTTTTCTAGCTCCACCTTTACAATCTTGTACCATAGTCAATGGTACAAGATTCTTATCAATTGTTGATGATGATGGGTTTGGAGATATGAGTAGTCAGCTGAGAACTTTTTGTGTAAAATGGGTATAGAGATGGAAAGTTTAATTTTACGGACAATCAGAATGCAAGCGAAAAGGAATTATACTATTTAAAATTTTAAAGATATTCTATAAAAGTGCAATTCTTAATCTATTTCGTGGCTTTGTAAGCTGAGTTTAAATTAAAGGCTATTTTGGTATCTAAAATTTAACATCAAATCACAAGTACCATCGTTTGAAAAGAAGAACCTAAAAAATCTGTACCTACGAAAGTTAGCTTTTTTCTGTTTTCTATATGAAAAAAACCTATAAAAAAGCCATTTTTTTGGTTAGAGGATTTTTTAAATTCAATTGTAATTTAATCGCGATAATGTATACAACAGAACTTTTGTAAAGAATTGAAAACTAACAAAATGATTTTATAAAACTTTATCAATGCATTTTTCGCAGAGGAAAATTGGAAAAATCGCTAAAATTGACCATTTAAAAAAAAATCTTCACTGGACCGTTTTAAAATTGGAAAGCTGATTTTCCGAAAAATGATTATTTATAATATGTTATTTAAACAGGCTACAGGCGGAGGCTGTCCGATTAGTAGTATTTCAAAATCGCAGTTTAAATATTTTGCAGTTATATTTTGGACGTGTCAGCGTATTAACTATAATTGTTCAATTTGAATTTAGAAAACAGACTTCTAGTCATTCTACAACCTACATATCTTCGATCTTCATGTAAATTTGGCGAACATTGTGAAAAACTACCCCGAAGATTGCGCGGAACGCGCGATCTCCCTCTTGGAACAGTGTAGTGGGGGAGGGAAAACGGGATTAAAGCAAGCGAGAAAAAATATTAAGCAACACACTGTACATTTTGTTAAGTTGTTCATGAGATCTGTATTGGTAGCATTATTTTAATAAACTGTTGTGAATCGTATCAAAAACAATACAGATATCAATGTTCTTAAAACACGTTTTGATAAAATTTAGTTACCAGTACTAAGCTTATAAAACAAATAAAAGATTCAAATATTTTACTTTTTAAACCGCCATAATATGTTGTTATTTCAACCTAATGAAAATTCAGTATAAACATCATTATTTTCTTTCAAATCATAGAATAGAATAGAATAAGCTTTTATAATTTGAAGAATACATAATTCCTATTAATAAAGCAGTCAGGTACACCTTATTTTTAAAAATACTCAATAAAAATAAGCATTAAAAAAACTGAAGACAAAATTTTAGACTAACAACGTTTAACATAAAATTATGTAAAAAATTACTAAATATTAAAAAAGTCCCAACAAAGTTACTAAATAAAATTACGTAAAGAACTTATGACAACAGATAAAAACAAAAAAAAATTAAAATTTAAAAGGAATCAATAACAATATAAATAAATATTACTGGGTTAATAAAATGATTTGAAATAAAATGAATAATTTTAAAATATTCTAATTAAGTTAAAACATTAAGGCCATATTTTATGGAAAAAAAAGTTTTTAGTAAAATAGTCCTTCCGCCTGTTAAAATATTTATTGTCAAACCCTAACATATTAAGAACATAACTAAAATAACGAATTTAGCACGTACTTACCTAAAAGCGTTATGATTACCAAAATCTTCAAACTGTATAAGAGTGTTTTGACCATAACGTTTCACTACACTCTCCATAAATTCGTCCAGAAAATCATCGTATAATTTTCCAGTGACACGTTTTTGTCGTAGGCCAACATAAAGCGGGTCTTCCAACAGATTCTAAGAAATACATGCATTATTTATTTAATTTTTTAGTTACTAAAATATTAATCAACCATTTTACAAAATATAATTTATTATATTTATAAAAAGCACTGACAGCACATGAAAATAGGCTTTCCCAACAATCTAACAAGCAGTTTTTCAAATATATCAACTTAATCCTTAAGTCGACGTTTAAGGTAGTTCACTCATCACGAGAGTCGTACAAAAAATTATCGCCTTATAGTAAATAAAGCCCGGCCAGTCCACAATTGAAACCCCAATATCGGATGGACACCTTTTATCTTCGTCTCTTCCATGAAAACAGCGCCCATCTCTGTCTAACAAAAATTGATCACTATTTTATTCTTTTTTTACGTAATCGCCCTTATGGAAGGTGTACTTTAAGACTAGGTGGGCCCAAAAAGTGTAAAAAAGTATAAAATATAACCGAATAATGAACAGACCTCATGTGTTGTGTGTACAGACTCCTACATAATCAATATTTTCAAGCATTGAAAACGTCTAACTTTTGGTAAAGGGTATTCCATCTTATTTGGAACAGCGCTAAATTTGGGACCCATTCAAAATACTACATCACGAATTAAACTAAAATGGAAAACAAATATTATGATCCGTACTGGTACTAGCCCCGGCCTGTTTAACAATCAATTTGTGTTAGAGAGAGATGGGCGAGTTCGGCGCGGATGGCATGGAAGACACGAAGATAAAATATGTTTACCCGAATGGGTTTGAATTGTGGACGGGCCGGGCTTTACGTATTATAAGGCGATAATTTTGTGTACGACTGTCGCAAGTGAACTACTTAAAATGTGTGTTTTTAAATTGTAAATAATAGTTTTTTTTTCACTGAAACAACTTTCAAAAATTACCTGATTATTGGTTCCTACATCCAGAACTATAGGTAAGCATTCGTGTGGTTTAATACCAGCCAATGCTGTGTACAAAGCAAGTTTTCCCACTGGAATACCCATACCACAGGCCCCTAAATCACCTAGACCCAAAATACGTTCACCGTCTGTTACTACAATGGCTCTTACGTTTGGTTCAGGCCTAAAATATTGTTATTGTTCAACCCTATTTATTGTTAAGAAAAACAGAAAACATGAAAATAAACAATAATCAATGGCGGCTCGTGAGAGAGGACTCTCGAAACAAGTCAAAAAGTTTAAATGGCATATGTGTCAAAACTTGACAGAATTTTGTTCAAACGATATCAAAGTTACTAACTTTGAAAGCAGTTATTTCTAAAAAGCTTAACTATTGGAAACTTTCGTCTTAATCGCTTATCCGTAGATTTATTTGCTAATAAAATAAACTAAGTTGTGTCGTGATATTTTTGTCTGTTCAAATAGGGAAAATATGCCGATATGTTAATAATTTAAGCGAAAACTGGGTTCGTCAAAGAGAGGCTTGTGTAGAAACTAGATAACGACAGTTTGAGCAACTTATTTAAACTAAAATGTAGCTGTTTCTTTTTTTTTATATATAAAATTAGAAACTTTCTATTCTTCAAGCAAAATAAAAAAGTTCTTTTTTAAAAAATAATAATTCGTGTTCTTAAAATGGTTATTTAGCCTAATTTTGTGGTAAGTACAATTATTTTTTAATTACAAATAAAAACCCCAAATAAAGTAGCCGTCACTATGTAAACAAACATCTCTTTAAAAAAGTGTAAATATTTCAAACCTCGCAAAAAACGTTTGTCGTTCGACTCGATGTGATGAAGCGAGCGTGGTGTTACCAAATTTTTTAAACTTTGAAAAGACCTATTTTGAAAACAAATAACTTTTGAGCCATATGTTTTTGGCTTTTTTGACTTGTTTTGAGCTCCACTATCGCCCATTAAAATCGTGAGCATTATAATTTTTACACCCTATATTATAAATCTAAAATAAATTTTAGTTACGTTAATATCTGTGTTCGGAGTAATAAGAAAGCGTCATTGTAATAATGTTGTAAAATATCACATAATTATCAAAACATTTACACCACTTAAGCCCGCTTTTCTTTACCCTTAAACGACGCGGCCCCAATATTACGTCACTGATATTTATTTTACTAATTTGGTATAAGTACACTTTTTAAGTTAAATTGAATATGAAATGTGCCCAAAATTGACGTTTTCTTTCTAAATAGAACACATATTATCGAAAATGAAAAGATGACTAAATTAGATTTTGAGAAATTTATTGATAAATTGACATTCGATTATGAAATTTCTAAAATTTCTGTGGTATTCGATACTTTTAAAATGAAATTTTGATTTGCATGTAGAAAATAAATTATAAATTGCGTAAAATTCTAATGACGTTTTAATCTGGATATTATGAATCAACTTCGGTGCGGACCCGAAATAAAACTGCTGCTGTAGGTATTTTTAAAAACACTAGGTAAGATTTCTAAAAAATTCCAAAGTTCTCCTATTATCTCTACCCTCAAAATCAAGACAATAAAATTACCAAAAACTGTTTCTATGTACCAATTTTTAAGGACGTCATAAACATGTCCTATGTCATTTATCGTGATAAAGAGCCCCCTGGGCCTTCTGTAGATCAATCCAAACTTCTGACACGCGAGACCAACAGTAGGAGTATAAACTATGGGCATCAATTGTTCGATGTTCTCAGTCAACAGTCGGAAAAATAGTTTTTCATTTCGATCGTGTAGCTCTGTGAGGTATAGGTATTTGTTCAGATCTTCCTGGTAACGTTCAATTGATATCCTGCAGAGTTCCAGTTGTTCCTCTTGTGATTTGAAACGGGCTGGTTGAAGGCCGTGGATGCCCAAAGCTTGTCGTTCTTCCAAGGTAAAAGCCAGACCCTTGACAAAAAGAAAGTAAAAGTTACTTATTACTATTAGTATTTTAAGCAATGACATAATTAGTACATTAGATAACACAGGGCTCAAGTGTCTGATTTAATTCTACAAATTAAGTTTGAGTGCGCAGCTCCTATATAATAACCACTTGAAGAGATTAAAGCACTTTTAAAGAGTGGAGATCCTCTCATTCTCATTATTCCATATTAAAAAGTCCTTTATTTTGCGCGTAAGTGTAATACATTGTTGTTTTCATATTGACTACGTTTATGTTTATAAGGTCAATCAGCTGTAGCTGTCATCTGATCCAAAACCTCAGTAAAATGGGCGATTTTTAAAATCGAATATCTCAGAAACTAGTTAACATAACTATCTTAATTTTTTCACAGAATACTTACGTGAATTTACATACCAAATCTCATACCATTATGGGGAACGATAATAACGTTATATAATGAGGAAAAACACGCAAAAAACCTTTCGTGTAATATACACACTGCATGCGTTAGGTAGAACTTGGCCTGATTGGAGGTCCATAAAAGATATTTTGGATTTACCAATAAAACGGTGGTACTTGGACATCCTTGACGGAACTAGAGAAAAGTGTATTAACAAACTAAAAAAGCGGCGCGGCACCCATGGTACTTAACAGGGTTGAGATGATTAAAATCATGATTTTAATCAGTATGATTTTTAAATCATGATTAATTTAAAAAATTTTAACACTTAAAATGTATTTGTTCATACAAAAAATAAAACCCAGACGCATTTTTATGTGGTGCTATTTATTATTTTATTATAATATTCGAAAAAAACATCTGGTTATTACAAAAATAAAACTTAAAAAAAATTAAACTAAAAAAAAAACTTTTTAATACAAAAATTACTTAATTTAGACAAAGTGTATAATGCTTAAATAGAAAAACTAGTTTAGCTGCTTTGTCTCTGCCAAGTCTGTTTCTTATATCTGAATGTACGAGTCCATAAGTAGAAAACATCCTTTTGATAGCAGCAGACGATGCACAGGCACACAAAAGAGAAATCACTTTACGGAGCACTTGCTTAATTTCTGAAACATCTTCTTGAGATTCCCCACTGTACTGATGTTATATTTTTGATTATTTACTCTAAACATTTTGTAAAAAGGCTTCGACTTAGCTTCCAACTTAATTAGTAATGTTATAATCCTGTGTCTGCAAAATATTTGGAATCAATGTGTTGGACATCCGTCTTTTCTTCAGCTAGCAATGGATATTTTTCTTTGTTTATTGTAGGATCAAAATATACGCCAAAAAGTAAAAGGGGGTTAGAGCAAGGTAACTTTTTCCATATGTAAACTGCTTGAGATAAAAATGCACCTTTTTGTTGCATTGCATCCAGTGCTATAGACATTGATTTTAGCACTGTAGAAAATTTTCAGCCATTCTTTTAATACAGATATCTGAAACTTTTCTAAAAATCACTGGATCAATTTGATCTTTATGCTCTTCACATATTAATAACAATTTTGGCCACTCATTTACATAGATCTCCAGACAATCTGAAAGTGTATTCCATCGAACATCTTAGGTAAGACCAATTTCTTGCCCCCTTTTTCTATATACCAAGCATTTGGCAAATGAATATTTCTGAAGTTTTTCACAATATACTATATGTTCTTTTATCTGTTATGCTTCTAAATCTTTGGAGAGCAAACTAACAACCATATGTAATTATAGGGTAATTGGGCGACTAGGTAGTTTTTATCTTCATACTGACCATGTTGCTCGCATTATCTGTAACAATAATGGTAACTTTACAGTTATATTCATTTTTGCACTTTTTTATTGAGTGACTTAATGTATCTATGCTTTTTAAAATAACACTGTTTCCATTCTCTGCAGTCAAAACGACACAGATTATCGGCTCATGTATATTGGACCATCCATCTAAAAATATGTGAACAGATTATCCAGATAATTTGTTAAAAGAATTAAATTTTTCTTCTTCAAATATTTCATTCAAGAGCGTTGATCATAACTGAAATCTAGATGGTGGAAGGTAACTAGATTTTACCATTTCTATGGCCTTTCAAACCCCCTTATTTTCTATAGCTCTAAAACTGCAATTTGTTGCGTAAACGGCTTTGACTATTTCTTTGTCCAATTCTTTTTTCTTATTTTGTTCAGTTCGCACAACAAAAGAATCTAAATGACCGCTACTTCCACTATTTTCACGTCCACCTACACAACACTTTTCACAGTTATAGCTTCTCTGTTTCTTTGCCAACTGGATAATCTCACTCTGGCGAGTTCTTGGCTGTGACTGACAATCACCATGAAGAGTTTCAAGACCACTGCTGAAATCACTCGCTTCACTTTTGCAGGTTTTCCAATGACTTTAATCTGTTCACTAGACCTTGCAATTCTTTACCACACTTTTTACATACTACTCTACAACCTAGTTTGCCCACCACTTTCTTTTTTATAAAATGCTATCAAATACTAACTTTCTTTCTGCCGCGGCTTGTTATGAGTCCAAATGGTTTGATAGATTAAACCCTAAAGCAAAAATATTACTGATAACTAAAATAGGTGCGTATCGTTTATACAGCTGGGCGTTTTTTGCCAGTTATTACAGGTTTCGACAAAGCGGCAAACTTGCAATACTGCGCGGATGAAATTTTTACGTTAGCTTTTTTCGGGTTCGGTAAATTATTGTTCTAGAACCGCCCGGCGCTTGTGCAGTTCAAAATTGCCTGTTCGGGTTTTTAAAGAACTGTTCTAGGACTTTTTAATTCTGCGTTCGCGTTTTTCTAGGACTACATTGGGACAGTTCTAGAACCGTCAGTATCGGTGGATTATGATTGCGTTCGAGATTTTCAATGTCTGATAATCCTGGAACTGTCAGAGAACGATTCAAAGTATTGAGCTACCGCGCATACAGCTCTGGGCCGTTCTCGGATGGTTCAAGAATCGTTCGTAAAACAAAACCAGAAAAAAGCTATTAACACAAGTATCGACAAAGGCGCAAAAACTTGCAAAAACTACGCGAACGAAATTTGCATGTTAAAACTTCTTCAGTTTTGTTTTTTATCTGTACTATTCCTGTCTAAAAATATTTGTTAACTTACCAAAATAAAATATAAGCAGTAAGAAATATTTAGAAATAATATGTGTAAAAGCTAGTAAATTTTTTTAAAAAATCAAAAAAATCACTATTTTTTTTAATTTCAAGATTTTTATCAACCCTGGTACTTAGCACTTAGGTTTTATAAAAGTCTTCATGGACTCTCCTTAAGATATTAAAACAATGATCTGTAACTGGTCTCTATAGCAGAAACTGCGTAAAATAAGCTGCACAATTTCCTGTTGCCGGTTAAACTGATAGAAAATATATGTCCCAAAGCAGCAAAAATTGGAATATTAAAAATATTTTGTTTAACAAATGGATAATTGATATTTCTATTGGAATTAAAACACTTTTGATATTTTTTATTTTACAACGTTAATATTGTCACCTGAAATGGTAAAAATCATGTATGTTAATTTTAAAAAATAAATAAACTGGTTAAGCAACTAACATTTAATTAAAAAAAAACTTTAATAAAACTATTTTAGTCACAGTACTCTAAACTGCATCAAGGACACGTGTTGTTTAAAATAGAAAATGTTACAATTTTTAATTATATAAACATAGTATTGATTTCGTTAAGCTTATGATAGCCTGCCATAAAAATATGTATGTTGTAGATAATTATACTCAGTAAAATAAAAAATGTAACATTCAGTAGAACCTAAAAAAATACAATAATATATTTTACATATTTCTTATTGAAAAAACCATATCGCTCATACAAAAGAACAGCGACACAACTCAACTCAACAAATTTTTAAAATCCTAGGGACACTGATCGTGTGAGATCAACGACCACTGAGCGTGTCAATTGTAGTTGTAGTCCAGGAATCGAACCATTTTGCCTCTCAGTTTTTCAAAATGCATAGTAGCCCATTGAAAACTACGGTAAAAGGTTGAGAAACGCTGGACTTGACGAAACCACCTGTCCCTTATGTATTTTGGGGCGCTGATTACGAAAATGGGGGTTATAACTTGCAGCAATGGTCGGAACACCCCTAAAATTGCAAAAAACGCCCCTAAATGGGGATGGGTTTTGGAAAAAATTGACATTTCGCAAACTAAGCAATCTTATATGTTTTTTGGGTCGCTGATTTCAAAAATTGGGGTGTCGAGACTGGAAAATTTGAGTGGGGTTGGAAATCAGTCAACAATAAACTCGTGCCAATTTTTACTTCAAAACTATTATTACCTGACAAATTTATAAAAAAGTTTACATGCAGTTGCAAAAAGGGATGTACGAAGAGATGTTCTCGCAGAAAAGTCGGATTACGTTGCACCCAATTCTGCAAAGGATGTAAAGGCAGAGACTGCGAGAATAGCGAAAAAGGTCGACTATCAAAGACTTTGATGAAGACGAAGACCTTGAAGAGGAAATGGAGTTAGAGCTTGAGCCAGAAATATTGATTAAGGAAACTGAAAATCAATGGGATACGAGTGATTTTTGCGATTGACAGATAAATTCCAAAGTTGATTGGGACGAAACAACAACAGAATTTGACGACGATGAAGAAAGTACTTCTGCATGCAAAATACCAAGACTAGATTTGAATACAACTGAATAGTGATATTTTTGAAAAAGTTTTATACTTATTTCATATATATTAATAAAAATATATTCCATTTTTAGATTCTGAATTTTATATTTCATTTTTCAACAAAACCCACCCGTTGGTGTTTCTTGCATGTGGGGGGTGTAACACAAATTTTTCAGTCTCGACACCCCGATTTTCGAAATCAACGACCCAAATAACATAGAAGATGGCTTAGTTTGCGAAACGTCAATTTTTTCCTAAACCCACCCCTTGGGAGGGGTGTTTCTCGCATGTGGGGGGTGTAACACAAATTTTCAGTCTCGACACCCCGATTTTCGAAATCAGTGACCTAAAAAACATATAAGATGGCTTAGTTTCCGAAATGTCAATTTTTTCCAGAACCCACCCCTATTTAGGGGCGTTTTTTGCAATTTTAGGGGTGTTCGGACCATTGCTGCAAGTTCTAACCCCCATTTTTGTAATCAGCGCCCCAAAATACATGAGGGTCAAGTGGTTTTTCAAGTCCAGCGTTTCCCGACCTTTTACCGTAGTTTTCAATGGACTATAGAATGACTTGAAATTTTGATAGTAGGTAGCGAATTCTCCAAGGATGAAAATTTATATCATGCCGAAGGGCGCCTTTACCTTGGGGTTGGTTGCCAAACCATCTCGGGTGTGGATTTTTTTTTTATATTTTGACCAAAGGAATTGATAGAAAAATGATTTCTAAGCAAAAAATGTTCTATGCATTTTTTTTTGTAAAATGCATGCTTTTCGAGTCATCCGCGATCGAAAGTCGGAGTTTTTCGTCGATAAAATCAACGTTTTTAATCGTTTTTTGGAAATACGTATATTTTATCAAAAAAACTGTAAATAACAAAATTGTAACTTTTTAAAAAACGAACAAAATGTTTTTTTTTGTAATTGCTGTGGGACTAATACAAATCAAGTTGTGGTTTGTTAAAGGTTAGCTGTTATTAATCAAACACAAAATTTCAGAGTTTCAAAGGCAAATAAAGCAAAATCTACGTATTTTTCAAAATAAATAATAACTTTTTTGAAGCATTTGCAAAGACGTTTCTTTACAAAAGGTATATATCATAAAAACTGAGTGAGTTATGATTAAAATAAGGTTAGACCAAAATGTTTTGAGTGCAAAAATCTTCGAAAACAACCCCCCAAGTACCACCCTAATTACAATGAGTCGTAGCCCTTTTTTAATTCCCTTTATCTAGGCATCATAAATACATTCTAAAGTTTTAAAAGATTTAAATAGATTAATTTTGAAAAAAATGGAGCTGCAAGTGAAAGTCAAATTTTAGAATTTTCATAAATAATGACCTTTTCTTCAAAATAACTCAAAAACTAAGGGATATACGTAAAAATTATAAGAGTATCAGATTGTAGCTTTTTAAATTACAAACATTTTGCTTTTTTAAAATTTACTATATGACGAAAATTAAGTGAGATATAAACGTTTAAAACGCGTGTGTATAGACGAGCAATACCTTGTTTCAGCCCTTTAAACTCACCTCTCTAAAAAAGTAAGGGTTTTAAACAGTTTTAATATACAGGACCTTATAGCTCTTGAAAAAAAAACAAAAAAATGTTTTTTTAAAGAACTTTTTATCACAAAAACTGAAGGAGTTATGTTAAAAAACCAATTTTAAAAGCGATTCGATGCATTTTTTAAAAAATCCGCGGTTTTGTACTATTTTTGGCATTGTAATATTGTAAGGGGTGATTTTTTAAGATTTAAAAAATTACAAAATTTAATTAGTAATACTTTTGAGCCGTCGGATTTCTTTTTTATAACTCTGTGACAATATGTTAATTTTTTAGGGTAAACAATTTTTTTTAACAAATCATAATAAGGGATGATTTTTAAGGGTTGAAATATATTAAATAATGTTTTAAACAATTAAATACTTATTTATGAATTAATATGAGCCTTATTTTATGTGACTTAGATTTTGGCGAGGAGGAGTAAGTTAAGCTCAATCCAAATTTTCATGCAAAACACTGTGATAATATATTAATTTTAGAGGGTTTTTTTTTAAATATATATATATATATATATATATATATATATATATATATATATATATATATATATATATTTAAATATAATAGGGGTTGATATTAAAGGGCTGAAATATTTCAAATAATGTTTCAAAGAAACAAAATACTACTTTTTCAACTTACTTGAGTCACATTTTACTCAACTTAAGCTTTAATGTATAGTTTTATAGGTTTTGACAATAAAGGATAGTTTGTACCCCTAAAAAATAAAGAGCGCCCATCGGCATAATATCGATTTTGAAGAAGAGGGTAAGTTAATCTCAATCCCAAATTTTCATGCAAATTTTGAAAAAATTGCGAGATTTTGCACTTTTTCTAGCTTCGTTTTCTGGACTATTGTTAGCACTGGTTAGCACAAGGTCATTTTAAAAGTTTGGTAGCCACTAAAAAACCAGAGGTTTAAAGAAAATGGAAGACTTGTTTCGATGCAAACAATCTACCTACAAATAAAGCCTTTTGTCCTTCTTTTGTACCGTGTTCATTTAAGTTAAACAAATTTTTTCGCCTGTTGTAATAATACTTAATAGGCTAATGAACTAATTTTCACTAAAAATTTCCATTTAATTTATTTCTTTATTGAAAAAAAAATTTTTGCAAAGGATAATGAAAGAAAACCCATACATCACATATTATATCTACATAACAGGTCACACCCAATATTAATATGTTTGAGGAGATCAATTCACAGCATTAATTATATTTTATACTCCACATTGTAATAATAATAATCAGATAAAGAGTAAATAAAGATAAGGGTGCAAAATACACCATATTTATATTAGTGAATAAGCAGGTAAGATATTTTCATAACTAAAATCATTATGATATGTGGAAGAGCTTTATTTGATAATTAGTTTGTGTTATGTTAGAACTATGAAAACTAATTAAACAACAGTTTGTTTATATATTTAATGTAAGCAGAAAAAAGATAGTTCCCTTTTTTGTTCTATTGCCCTCGAAACCATTGTATACTGCCTTTAATATAGCTTACCTTATTTAACCTGGGGTCTCTAAGATGATCAATACCCATGACTTGTGAAGGAGTAATAACATCTCCCACAATCGAGTATTCTCTTTTTGATTCTTCATTATGGTCAAGAACTTTTAGTGTCTCAGCAAGCAAAGCCTTTTGACCAGAAGCTGATCTGGATAGGCCCGCTCTGAAAATAAAAATAAAATTTTTAGTAGGTTATAACAGAAAAAGGAACAGAAACCTATCATCTTAACTACCATTATCACTTTGTGGAAATTTATAAAAAAAACTCACGGCAATAAAATTTCAAAATTATCATTGAAAGACAGCAAAACTTATAGCTTTACTATCATATTATAAAGAGGAAAGATTTAATTTTTTGTTTGTTTATATTGAATAGGCTGTGAAACTACTAGACCGATTTGAAAAATTCTTTTACCATTAGAATCCTACATTATCCCTGATGAACATAGGCTAGGAAAACATTTTAAAAACTCACCCCCTTAAGGGAGAGAATGGGGTGAAAGTTGTTGTTGAACTTCATTATTTCTGGACTTAGAAGTATGAAAATTGGTATTTAGGCTATTATGATTAAAAATGATCCGTTTTAATATTTTTTAGATAACATCTGTTGGGGAGGTTAAAGTGGGAATGAAAGTTAAATGTAGAGAAAAATTGTCATTTTTGAAGTTGTAAATATGGGGATTGGTAATTAAACTTCTGATTACCCAGAAAAATAGGAGACTTACGACCGAGTGATGATCGCGTTGTTAAATTTAGCAATGGACTTAGCAATTGTTAAAAGTTAACAACGGTTTAGACTGTTTAACAAAATGTCAGATTTTGACAGGTTGCCTACTAAAATCATTGAATAACACTGACAATGACGTTTTGTGAAACATTCTAAACCGTTATTAACTTTTAACAATTGCTAAGTCCATTGCTAAATTTAACAACGCGATCACCACTCGGCCGTATGTCTAAGAAAGGATTTTAGAAAACTTCCCTTCCCCTAAAAGGGTAGAATGGGAGGGGGTAGTAAAAGTTTGTGTGGAACTTTGTCATTTCTGGACTCAAAAGTATGAAAATTGTTATGTATGTTATTCATTACGATTAAAAATTATCTGTTTTAGCAGTTTTGAAATTACATCCCATAGAAGTTTAAAATAGGGATGAATGTTTGTATCAAAAAATCATTTTTTTAAGTTGTTAATATGGAAATTGGTAATTAGGCTTCTGAACTTCGGCATTTCTGCATTTAGAAGTAAAAAATTGGTATGCAAGCAACTGATAATGATTAAAAATGATCTGTTATAAAAAAATTTTGAATTACATCCCTTTGATGCAATGATGCATAGAAAAATCGTCATTTTTAAAGTTGTAAATATGGATATTTTTGATTAGGCTTTTATTTAATTACCGAGAAAAAAAAGAAAATGGTATTTTTGGAACTTCATCCCCTAAGGGGTTAAAAAGACAGATGAAAGTTGTATGAGAAATAAGTACTAACTCTCTTACAAATGCCATTTATATTATAGAAAATGATAACAAATGAAATACGATAAAATAAGAATGTTTAATCGCAAGACGCGCGCTACGCCGCAAAGTATATGACGAAAGACAAAGCGCGGGGAGTGTGATGTGCATTACGGAGTGTAAAGGGGGCCAGATACCTGAGGGCAGACGTCGTTGACGCACGTATCAAATGTATAAATTTTTTCCGCGAGAACGGGGAAAAAACAGCCAAAATCGCAGAGTCTACGAGGGGGAAGCTGCAGGCGAATTGCTAATAGCTCTATAAAAAAACTGTTTTGTTCCATTGACAACGAAGTTAAGCAACGTCAAGCGTGTTATGATAGTTTGAGGAGTGACCATCGGCGAACACCGCGGGCTTGTGTGGGGTTGGGAGTCCACGGTAAAATGAATGTCCTGTCTGGGTGACACTACCCAGTCGTACGGGTGCGGGATAGAAGGTAGTACAGAGGTAGTATATATCGGCTGTGGTACCTCTATCGTGTTGTCTAAAAGATGCCGTTAATATTCGGTACTTGGACAACGCCGAAGGAAATGGGGAAAAATAAGTTCAAGCCTATATCGGCCAAGATTAAAAATAAAAAACTAATAACAATGGATATTGGTTCTGCAAAAGCACATTTATTTTTAGTTTAGAACAGAAATATCCATAAAAATATAAGATAAACCATATATTATTATTGTTATTTCTGTTCCTATAGACGATTTTACAGTTCCATAGTTCTCCAAATTGTTGTTTTGTTTTTATTGCTACGGTTCAAACTTATTACTGAAATTTGATTTGTTAATAGGGTTTACTAAAACTTAATAAAATAAACGTTATTACCATGTCTTCTTTAAAGATACAATGTTAGCCTACCTAATCTACAAATATTTTTTTTATACAATAAAAACTCACACACTTGACGGTTTTTGTCCAACAAAAGTAATATTTCTTTTATTGTTTTCCACGTATTGTCAATTAAAAAAACTACTTTTTTATTAGAAAAGCCTAATGTCATATAAAAATAACCGGATTAAGAAGATATAATAATTTTGGTATTCTTTAACCCTAGAACCACAAACCCTTTTTTTACCTGTAAACTACAAACCGGGGTAAATATTTACCCTACGGGATTTTTGCTCTTAAAATCGTTCTTAAAGCAGAAATCTGACTTATGAGTACCCAATTTTTTCGTTTTATTATGCCCAAGAGAATGGTGAAGAGCAAATGTAATTTTATCAAGATTTAGTTGGTTAAAAATTGATTTGAATAGCTATAAGTATTGAAAAACAGTCAAATCCTCATTTAACAAACAAACATTTATAATTATTTTTCTTAACAACCGATTTTCAAATTTCTAACGGGATTTCAAAGTGGACATATAATGGCTTTAAAAAAAAACCATCATGATGTTTTTGATATAACCCACACCTATAAATCCCAAACTATATTACACATTATTTTTAAAATTGGTACAAAAAATTTTATTTTGAAAATAAATTTGTATTGTCAGAATATTTTTATTTAAATAATATTTAAAAATAAGTGTATTATGATAAAATTTTAAAATTTTTATTTTCCTTATCCATCTTGTATGACGTCTTATTACACTAAGAACCATACAATTTAAGGTCAACATTATTACGTTGATTTTTATATTCACAATGTTTTTAATTATTGTACCCAAATATAAATCTATTAACATTACAAATATGTTAATTTGTAGAGATAACAATAAAAAAATTATTTAGGAAAAAATACTTAATCCCAATAGAAAAGTATTTTGATTTTTAAGATCACCTTTACAGAGGTCAAAACAGGGTCAATACGGGCGAAAAAATTAGGACACGAAGAAACTTTATAAACACCGAATAAAAATAAATTATGACATAAAAAAGGTTAAATTGGCAGTACCCTAGTTTGTGTCCAAAATAATTTAACATTGTCTATTTAAAGATAATGTTTAAAACAGCAAACATAATTAAACATAAAGTTTTTATTTTTTCTGATAAATTTTGAAGTATATTGTTAGTTTTTCACATTCTATAGGATATTATATTATTATAAGCGTTTTTATATTTCACTTTTATACAGATGGATAAGAAAACGTTCTTAAAAGAATAAAATTTAAATGGCAGCTAGCTTATTATAAAATTACTTTAGTTATTTTAAATGCAATAGGAACTTTTTTTATTAAAAAAAAAACAGGTGTAAAGTTCGGTTTTATGAGGGAAAAACGATGAAGTTCCACAGTTTGATTGGTAGATTGCTTCCTGGAACACAACACACCTTAATAAAACCAAAAGTTATAAAGAAGATTTTATGGAATAGTTTTTACATAATATGTGGTACATAATTTTTATTTTTTTTTAGTGATTTCTTCCTTGCTTTCTTTGGATGCCAATTTGTTTACCAAGTTGGCACATTATAAAAAGCAAAGGCGCCGCTAAAACTTTTTTGCAACTTTTTATGCTTTTTTTTCTTTTCAAACGGCACCGAATTTTTATTTTAAAAATGATCCAACTATACAGTTTTGTATCACTTATTATAAACTATATCAATAAAGTCGGATTTAATTAATGTAGTACCTTAATAATAACAATTATGATTATTATAATTACAAAACGATTTTGTTCGTTATGTTGAGGGATCGGTTAGGTGTGTGTCTCTGTATTTTTATCACAACTCACAAGAAAGCAGCAATATATTTCTTTCCTGAATATTTAATGCTTTTTTTTAACAATATAAACAACGAATAAAAACATCTAAATGTTTTTTTAATCTTAAAATCAAATTTAGATTTGACAAGAGCGAATCATTACAGTTAAGGAAATTAATGTATTTTTTATTTTCATTTCTTAGTATGATTACTACTTTTTTCTTTTTGATTTTTTTTGTAAAGGTTAGGTAAATAAAAAAAACAAGTTAATATTGATAAGAAAATGAATTTATATACATATATTAAATATAATCTATTTTTTTATAATTAAAACTAATCCTCTTTTAAAAAGAAAATTGAAAGATTGCACATTTAAAGATGTAACTTATTTTAAAAAGATCATTAAACTTGTTGCAACCAAACATTGCTGGCGAAAAAGTGTTGGCCTTTTACCAAAACTTGAGTGACAGAAATAAAATGAAATTTAGATTTTGTAACGGTGCGCTTCATAGTCGTATATTTTGATAATTTACCTACAAATTATAAAAATAAAATTTATACCACAACAATTTTTATACATTTTCTTTCCTACACAAAAAATGTATTTTTTTTAAAATTGTGTTTCAGGCAAACGTAAATTCTGAAGAAAAACTTTACTTCCTATTGTTTCTTGCAGTACATGGAAGGGTTAACCAGTCGTTAATGGATTATATATTTTAGGAAATAGGTCTAAGCAGGCTCAGTTTGCTATACCCCGGGACCTGGATCAAAGTGGTCCCATTTTCTAGAGATACCAAGGCGAGTAATCCCAACAAAAACATACTAAAGCCATACTTTTGATAGTGTGGGATCTTTTGAGAGAAATCATATTCTCGATTGCCTTGTCTTCATTTTTAGTAACATTAGAATAAATTTAATATATTGATTTACTTCAACCAATATGTATTAAAATGAGTAATAAAAGCTAGACTTTGACAGAATATCGATTTTTTGGGTTTTGGTCTTTCAGGCATACAACAGATTAATTCTGTTGTAAATAAAAATGAATGGGAAATTATTTTTACTGAAACGTACAACAAATAAGCTGTTTCATTTTAAAAAAAAATAAATTTTCTGTTGTATCTCTTTTTCTTTTCTTAAGTGTTTTTCACGATTCTTCAGGGCAAAATACAGAAGACGGCTATTTCCGTTTTTTTTTTTAAGATAAAAAAGCTTCAAATATAGTCCTGTTCAGTCCTCGTTGGATGATTCTGTACACATTATCTAGTTCTTTATTAATTGGGTCAAATAATCAAAAACAAAACTGGAGTATACTTAAAGTGGGCTACAGACGTACAGTCTTAACTGACAATATAACTGTTCAGTAAAATCGTTACGTCTGTAGGCAAAACTGAAAGGTGTACAGTTCAGCTGACCACCAATCAAATTTTTATTAGTTAAACTGTACAGTAAAAACTTTTCAGTTAAAACTAAAAGTTTGTAGCTAAACTGAGAAGTTGGTCAGTTTAAAGTACCCAATTAACCCATTTTCCATCAATCTTTAAGAAATTATAATAATCTTTGGGAGTAATCTTAAGCTTCTTTAATAAATTGGCATGTGTATATTGTCTTCTTTGGCCAAGTTCTCGAATGAGAGCGAAGCGAGAAGATTTTTATGTCACATGGTCTCTCAGCAGATGATCTGCTAATAGAACACGTGACCTATGATGGATGGAAGCAAAAATGTCAATGAAAAGCTTGGCCTTTGTAATAAACAATTTTTACATTAGATTTTTCCCAATTTATCTGAACAATTAAGGGGGAGAGGTAGAGAGAAAATCGTAAAAAAAAACTTTCTTTTTAATTTTTTTTTAGCAATATGGCTTGAGCAAATTTATTTAAATCTGCTGTACAGGGTCTTTGATTATATTTATGTGGCTTCTGGAGCCTTTATTTTTGAAGGTAGAAAAAAATGTTTTATATAAAAATTGTAGGTTTTTTCCCAATATTATCTTTTGAAATTATCAGTAAAAAAATATCGCAATAAAAAAATGAAAAAATATAGGCAACTTCAACTTTTTTAAATGGAACACTCTGTAAATTATGCGCTACAATAAAAACTCTTTTTTTCTGAATTCAAATATATATACATTGATGATATTTGGATGAATCATTTTTGAGATATTTGACCTTAAAATATAAATAAATTGAAAAAAAAATCATATTAGTATCAAGAAAGCTACGAAAACAATAAAATTGTTTTAATAAATTTGACGTATTGATATTATAAAAAGTTGAAATTTATCAGTTTAACTATAAGAAGTAGTTTGTATTGCTTTTTTGTCGATGGGCTATTCAAAAGAACAAAAAATCGCTATTATGCGTCTTTTTTTATGGTAACAACAATAATGTGAAGACAGTGCAAAGGGAATATTACTTATTATATCCTTAACAACGGGTACCATCTATAGATACTATTAAATAAATAGTAAAAAAGTTTATTCAACGAAAAAGCTTTAAAATGAAGAAAAGGACTGCAGCACGAAATGAAAACAATATGGATATACTCGTTTTTTTAGGGTAATTATTATACTTTTTCTATTGGACTAGCACTAACTACTTTTAATAACTTTAGAAAATCTTGAAATATCAATCTCGGATGCGGCATATGAACTTAATAAAACAGATTATAAAATGTATTTAACCTTAAAATTTTACAAATTTTATCCTAATAAATTTATGTGCGTTCAGAATCTTCCTGAACAAAACATGCAGGACCGACCTAAGTATACATTAGAAATAGCAAAGTTTATGCAGCAGGATCCAAAGTTTTTAAATAAAATTCTATTCACCGACAAGTCTTCATTCACTTTAGCAGGAATGTTTAATCACAAAAATAAACATTATTGGTCCAGAGAAAGCCCTCACTAAATTTAGTAGAGTCTTCGCCAATAGTAAAGAGTACAATGACGTCAAATGCGCACAAACCGATATTCACCGAGGCAGCAACACGTGGGTCAGTGCAGTGTGTACTATCCGGACATCGGCATCGGTAGCGTGTTTATATTGATGTGAATATTACGAAACTAAATTATTGTGTGTTTATCTTTGAACTTTTATGTGTGTTAGTGTGATTTATTAATTGTTGTGACTGTTCGGCGAGTTTCTGTTCCGATGCGCCTTCTTCAATTTAATTTTATTTAGAAGTATATATTACAGTAGATTCTTTGGAAATTGTTTACAAAACGGTTTTCTGCTATTTTAGCAATTTAAAAAAATATATATAGACAGACACATTTTAGTACTTACCCGGAATAAAACCCTACCTACGCAAATGGAAAATATCCTATATTTTTCTTATTTTTTAGTTTACAATCTTGCGGGACAGGGGAGCTAATAGGGGTGCTGGGTGGGGTAAAAATATATTAGCTGCTAGTAATTTACTCAAATCACATTTATCACAACACAATTTGTTAAATTACAGTAAAAAAAAAACAGTTTTTTCTTGAAAATTAGCGAAAAATTTAGAAAATACTGGAAACGATCTTTAAGAAGTAGGTAAGTGTTTGGAAGTTATTGTTTGTATAAAAATTAATACTTTTATTTCTTGTTAAAATGAGACAAATCGGAATCTTATTTAAATTAAAAAAATCATACACATTTGTTAAACAAACTCAAACTCAAAATGCTTTATTGTCTGAAAATGGTAAGCAATCTTATTGACAAAGCTGGAAAAAATCATCTACTAAAAATATTTAAAGACAATTATATTTTGAATAATCATACATCATCAATATTTACTGATAAAAATTAAATAAAAAAATTAAAAACGTAATTATTTCAACAATTTCCATAATTAAACATCTAAACCGCACGCCGCCACTGCCATTTAATATCGAAACCTGCTGCAAAGAAAGACGGAGAGACCACTCTCTCAGTTTATTCGCGCAGCCAACGATGACGTCAAAGTATTCTTTACTATTGACAATTACTCTAACATAACAATTTTATTGTTTCCATGGCTTTCTTGCTACTAATATGAAACTTTTTTGTAATTTATTAATAATTTAACCTAAAATATCTCAAAAATGGTTCATCCAAATATCATCAATGTATAAATATTTAAAATTAGAAAAAAAAGATCTTTCATTGTTGCACATAAAATACAGGGTGTTTCTTTTAAAAAAAGTAGAAGTTGCCTATATTTTCCTTTTTTTATTGCGATATTTTTTTTTACTGATAATTTCAAAAGATAATATGGAAAAAATCCTAAAATTTTTTATATAAAACTTTTTTTCTGTCTTCAAAAATAAAGGCCTCAGGGTCACGTAAATATAATCAAAGACCCTGTACATTATTAAGTATGGTTTCAACAACATTCTCTAAAAATATTAATAAACAAGCCGGTGATGGAGCTTTCCTATGGCGTCTTTGAAAATAGACGATTTGCGTGATCACTTATCTCGGCAAAGTTATCAAAATCAAACCATTAAATTTAGTCAGTATTATTAAAACTCCCCAACGTTTTCTAACTATTTTTTATTTTCAAATTTGGTCATTAAAAGTGAAAACTTTCGTTATGTTAGAGGTAAAAAAACCCAAAAAGTAAAATCCAAAACGAAAAGGGAGGAGAAAGTATATTACATGAAAAAATGTGTACCAAGTTTAAAATTAATCAGTATGTAGTTTTTAAATGGCAGTGATCACGGTCTTTTAAAAAGTAGTTTGAGATAAACGCGTTCAAAGTTATAATTTTGATAAGGAACGACCTTTTTAAAAGAAGGAAACTAATTAGTGAATAATTTCCGGACTTTGCTCTGATCGACTTCAAATTATGGGAGTATATTCTTGAGATGTTTAACCTTAAAAACGACAAATCAGTTTTTAGCCCCCCTTAAAACTTTCAATTAAAACTGTACGTCTGACGCCTGTTAAAAAATTTTTTTGCACGGTTTTTATTATTTTTGTATCATATTATAAACTATATCAATAAGTCGGATTTAATTAATGTAGTACCTTAATAATAACAATTATGATTATTATAATTACAAAACGATTTTGTTCGTTATGTTGAGGATCAGTTAGGTGTGTGTCTCTGTATTTTTATCACAACTCACAAGAAAGCAGCAATATATTTCTTTCCTGAATATTTAATGCTTTTTTTAACAATATAAACAACGAATAAAAACATCTAAATGTTTTTAATCTTAAAATCAAATTTAGATTTGACAAGAGCGAATCATTACAGTTAAGGAAATTAATGTATTTTTTATTTTCATTTCTTAGTATGATTACTACTTTTTTCTTTTTGATTTTTTTTGTAAAGGTTAGGTAAATAAAAAAAACAAATGTTTAAACAAATATTGAAAAAAAAAATAAAAGCAAAAGTTTGGATAAAAATATTCTTTTAAATTTTGTTTTTTTTTAGTGATTGCTTCCTTGCTTTCTTTGGATGCCAATTTGTTTACCAAGTTAGTCATACTTTCCAAAATTACTATCATTATTAACATTTATTTGTCTCTAGAATAAATTACTGCTTAGGTAAATAGTTTCTAAGATAAAAATTATACACAGTTCTACAAAATCAATAAGTCACCACGCGACGCCAGGACGGAAGGTTAGCGGCAACACTGGAACCTCAACATTATTTCCACCGACTTTATTTTAGTGGTTTTACGTCAGTGCCAATATTTCATAGCTCCGTTTTTTTTAGATGTAAAGTACCTATATCAATAAACCCGGTTTTACAATCGCGTATGATGAGATGTGTTTAAAGACATGCATTTTTGCGGCAGTTTTAAGCTAACAAATGTCATCATAAAAGGCAGGATTCTTAAGACTTTATAACTGGCTAAATGGCTAAAATACAGCTTAAAGTATAACATGCAAACCAACAGAACTTCATCAAAACTCGACTTTATCGAAAAGGCAAATCCCTAATATCCATTAATGTATTTTATTAATTTAACAATTAAAGATATATATGGGATCATTTTAAAATGAAAATTCGGTGCCTTTGAAAAGAAAAAAAAAACATAAAAAGTAGCAAAAAGATTTAATTTTTATTGTCGGTCGGCTTTGCTTTTTATATGGTCCATTATTACAGACACCTAGGGAAGAGGCACATTATAAAAGCAAAGGCGCCGCTAAATCTTTTTTGCAACTTTTTACTATTTTTTCTTTTCAAAGCAACTCAGATTCTTATTTTAAAAATGATCAACTATACAGTTTTGTATCCTTATTATAAACTATATCAATAAAGTCGGATTTAATTAATGTAGTACCTTAATAATAACAATTATGATTATTATAATTACAAAACGATTTTGTTCGTTATGTTGAGGATCGGTTAGGTGTGTGTCTCTGTATTTTTATCACAACTCACAAGAAAGCAGCAATATATTTCTTTCCTGAATATTTAATGCTTTTTAACAATATAAACAACGAATAAAACATCTAAATGTTTTTTTAATCTTAAAATCAAATTTAGATTTGACAAGAGCGAATCATTACAGTTAAGGAAATTAATGTATTTTTTATTTTTCATTTCTTAGTATGATTACTACTTTTTCTTTTTGATTTTTTTTTTGTAAAGGTTAGGTAAATAAAAAAACAAGTTAATATTGATAAGAAAATGAATTTATATACATATATTAAATATAAAACTATTTTTTATAATTAAAACTAATCCTCTTTTAAAAAGAAAATTGAAAGATTGCACATTTAAAGATGTAACTTATTTTAAAAGATCATTAAACTTGTTGCAACCAAACATTGCTGGCGAAAAAGTGTTGGCCTTTTACCAAAACTTGAGTGACAGAAATAAAATGAAATTTAGATTTTGGAACGGTGCGCTTCATAGTCGTATATTTTGATAATTTACCTACAAATTATAAAAATAAAATTTATACCACAACAATTTTTATACATTTTCTTTCCTACACAAAAAATGTATTTTTTTTAAAAATTGTGTTTCAGGCAAACGTAAATTCTGAAGAAAAACTTTACTTCCTATTGTTTCTTGCAGTACATGGAAGGGTTAACCAGTCGTTAATGGATTATATATTTTAGGAAATAGGACTAAGCAGGCTCAGTTTGCTATACCCCGGGACCTGGATCAAAGTGGTCCCATTTTCTAGAGATACCAAGGCGAGTAATCCCAACAAAAACATACTAAAGCCATACTTTTGATAGTGTGGGATCTTTTGAGAGAAATCATATTCTCGATTGCCTTGTCTTCATTTTTAGTAACATTAGAATAAATTTAATATATTGATTTACTTCAACCAATATGTATTAAAATGAGTAATAAAAGCTAGACTTTGACAGAATATCGATTTTTTGGGTTTTGGTCTTTCAGGCATACAACAGATTAATTCTGTTGTAAATAAAAATGAATGGGAAATTATTTTTACTGAAACGTACAACAAATAAGCTGTTTCATTTAAAAAAAAATAAATTTTCTGTTGTATCTCTTTTTCTTTTCTTAAGTGTTTTTCACGATTCTTCAGGGAAAAATACAGAAGACGGCTATTTCCGTTTTTTTTAAGATAAAAAAGCTTCAAATATAGTCCTGTTCAGTCCTCGTTGGATGATTCTGTACACATTATCTAGTTCTTTATTAATTGGGTCAAATAATCAAAAACAAAACTGGAGTATACTTAAAGTGGGCTACAGACGTACAGTCTTAACTGACAATATAACTGTTCAGTAAAATCGTTACGTCTGTAGGAAAAACTGAAAGGTGTACAGTTCAGCTGACCACCAATCAAATTTTTATTAGTTAAACTGTACAGTAAAAACTTTTCAGTTAAAACTAAAAGTTTGTAGCTAAACTGAGAAGTTGGTCAGTTTAAAGTACCCAATTAACCTATTTTCCATCATTCTTTAAGAAATTATAATAATCTTTGGGAGTAATCTTAAGCTTCTTTAATAAATTGGCATGTGTATATTGTCTTCTTTGGCCAAGTTCTCGAATGAGAGCGAAGCGAGAAGATTTTTATGTCACATGGTCTCTCAACAGATGATCTGCTAATAGAACACGTGACCTATGATGGATGGAAGAAAAAATGTCAATGAAAAGCTTGGCCTTTGTAATAAACAATTTTTACATTAGTTTTTTCCCAATTTATCTGAAAAATTTAAAGGGGGGAGAGGTAGAGAGAAAATCGTAAAAAAAAACTTTCTTTTTAATTTTTTTTAGCAATATGGCTTGAGCAAATTTATTTAAATCTGCTGTACAGGGTCTTTGATTATATTTACGTGGCTTCTGGAGCCTTTATTTTTGAAGGTAGAAAAAAATGTTTTATATAAAAATTGTAGGTTTTTTCCCAATATTATCTTTTGAAATTATCAGTAAAAAAATATCGCAATAAAAAAATTAAAAAATATAGGCAACTTCAACTTTTTTAAATGGAACACTCTGTAAATTATGCGCTACAATAAAAACTCTTTTTTTCTGAATTCAAATATATATACATTGATGATATTTGGATGAATCATTTTTGAGATATTTGACCTTAAAATATAAATAAATTGAAAAAAAAATCATATTAGTATCAAGAAAGCTACGAAAACAATAAAATTGTTTTAATAAATTTGACGTATTGATATTATAAAAAGTTGAAATTTATCATTTTAACTATAAGAAGTAGTTTGTATTGCTTTTTGTCGATGGGCTATTCAAAAGAACAAAAAATCGCTATTATGCGTCTTTTTAGGGTAACAACAATAATGTGAAGACAGTGCAAAAGGGGAAAATTCCTTATTATATCCTTAACAACGGGTACCATCTATAGATACTATTAAATAAATAGTAAAAAAGTTTATTCAACGAAAAAGCTTTAAAATGAAGAAAAGGACTGCAGCACGAAATGAAAACAATATGGATATACTCGTTTTTTTAGGGTAATTATTATACTTTTTCTATTGGACTAGCACTAACTACTTTTAATAACTTTAGAAAATCTTGAAATATCAATCTCGGATGCGGCATATGAACTTAATAAAACAGAATATAAAATGTATTTAACCTTAAAATTTTACAAATTTTATCTTAATAAATTTATGTGCGTTCAGAATCTTCCTGAACAAAACATGCAGGACCGACCTAAGTATACATTAGAAATAGCAAAGTTTATGCAGCAGGATCCAAAGTTTTTAAATAAACTTCTATTCACCGACAAGTCTTCATTCACTTTAGCAGGAATGTTTAATCACAAAAATAAACATTATTGGTCCAGAGAAAGCCCTCACTAAATTTAGTAGAGTCTATTTTTCTTATTTTTTAGTTTACAATCTTGCGGGACATGGGAGCTAATAAGGGTGCTGGGTGGGGTAAAAATATATTAGCTGCTAGTAATTTACTCAAATCACATTTATCACAACACAATTTGTTAAATTACAGTAAAAAAAAACAGTTTTTTCTTGAAAATTAGCGAAAAATTTAGAAAATACTGGAAACGATCTTTAAGAAGTAGGTAAGTGTTTGGAAGTTATTGTTTGTATAAAAATTAATATTTTATTTCTTGTAAAAATGAGACAAATCGGAATCTTATTTAAATTAAAAAAATCATACACATTTGTTAAACAAACTCAAACTCAAAATGCTTTATTGTCTGAAAATGGTAAGCAATCTTATTGACAAAGCTGGAAAAAATCATCTACTAAAAATATTTAAAGACAATTATATTTTGAATAATCATACATCATCAATATTTACTGATAAAAATTAAATAAAAAAATTAAAAACGTAATTATTTCAACAATTTCCATTTAAACATCTAAACCGCACGCCGCCACTGCCATTTTAATATCGAAACCTGCTGCAAGAAAGACGGAGAGACCACTCTCTCAGTTTATTCGCGCAGCCAACGATGACGTCAAAGTATTCTTTACTATTGACAATTACTCTAACATAACAATTTTATTGTTTCCATGGCTTTCTTGCTACTAATATGAAACTTTTTTGTAATTTATTAATAATTTAACCTAAAATATCTCAAAAATGGTTCATCCAAATATCATCAATGTATAAATATTTAAAATTAGAAAAAAAAGATCTTTCATTGTTGCACATAATATACAGGGTGTTTCATTTAAAAAAGTAGAAGTTGCCTATATTTTTCCGTTTTTTATTGCGATATTTTTTTTTACTGATAATTTCAAAAGATAATATGGAAAAAATCCTACAATTTTTATATAAAACATTTTTTTCTGTCTTCAAAAATAAAGGCCTCAGGAGTCACGTAAATATAATCAAAAACCCTGTACATTATTAAGTATGGTTTCAACAACATTCTCAAAAAAATATTAATAAACAAGCCGGTGATGGAGCTTTTCCCATGGCGTCTTTGAAAATAGACGATTTGCGGTGATCACTGTATCTCGGCTAAAAGTTATCGGAAATCAAAACCCATTAGAATTTAGTCGAAGTATTATTAAAACCTCCCCCAACGTTTTCTAACTATTTTTTTTATTTTAAAATTTGGTCATTCAAAGTGAAAACTGCGAATTTTTACAAAAACTTTCGTTATGTTAGAGGTAAAAAACCCCCTTAAAGTAAAAAAAAATCCAAAACGAAAAGGGAGGGAGAGAAAGTATATTACATGAAGAAAATGTGTACCAAGTTTAAAATTAATCAGTAATGTAGTTTTTAAATGGCAGTGATCACGGTCTTTTAAAAAGTAGTTTTGAGATAAACGCGTTCAAAGTTATAATTTTTTGATAAGGAACGACCTTTTTTAAAAGAAAGGAAACTAATTAGTGAATAACTTCCGGACTTTTGCTCTGATCGACTTCAAATTATGGGAGTATATTCTTGAGATGTTTAACCTTAAAAAACGACAAATCAGTTTTTTAGCCCCCCCCCTTAAAACTTTCAATTAAAACTGTACGTCTGACGCCGGCTTAAAAAAAATTTTTTTTTGCACGGTTTTTATTACTAATTATGTTTAAACAAATATTGAAAAAAAAATAAAAGCAAAAGTTTGGATAAAAATATTCTTTTAAATTTTGTTTACTTTTTTTATCACACTACAATTTACAAAAGAATAGATACCTACGATATGTAAATATTTTTAATGAAGAAACCATTATATAATAGAACTAAGTAGGAAGTTAAGATATTTTTGACCTTGGAACTACTATAAACAAATTAAATTATACCTATACAATTTGGACTATTCGATTTTTATTTGCTAAAATAACTCTGGGATTAATGAACCACGGATTTTAAGTAATATTAAAAAAAAATGTTTTTTAAATATTTAAAAATAAAATAAATGTATTTTTTAAATCGCGTTTATTTTAAATTATTCTTCTATCTAAATAATATAACTATGGTTTAAGGCGTTTTAGCTCAGTGAATAGGATAGTCATTTTTTTTAACATGATAACATTCCTAGAATATTTGGCAGTTTTATTAAAGAAAAATCTAACAAAGCAGATCGAAAAACTAGATGTGACACCACCCAAAAAAAAATATATTTTGGAAATGCATTGTAGAAAGCTTAAAGGCACCATGGAAAAATGTGCTTATAAAAAAAACAAAGACACACTTTAAATGATAGTAACAGAGGCGATAAAGCTTCAAATATATTAAAAAGTTATTAAATTGTTATTTTGTAAAATTGTGGTTTGTAATATTCCTAATGTTAGGTTATCTATGTTCTATACCCACTATATAATATAGTATAAATATTTTTTTTCTGGTAATTTTAAAAAATGACGTGTTTTGTTTTACACTCCATGGTTGGTCCAATGTCCGAGATGCATCCATAATATGTGCAACAAATACGAAAGAAAACGTTTTTTTAAGATTACTCCAAAAACTAAAAGACACTGATATTGCAACAAATGTTATTTAAAACTGAATATGGCTGCATAGTAAATTATAGGTTTGTAAAAGAAAATGCAGATAGTTTTATCTATCATGCAAAATAAAAAAGAGAACTAACCTAATTACAGACAATTACATATGACTGAGCTACACATTCTATATTTATTTTTTAAAGATTCGAAAATCGCCTTAAGACCAAGTTGTCAAAATTGTAAAACTTTTTCCTCCCTTTACATGTCGATGATTAATTTAACATCCTAAAAGTGCTTTAAATTCTTTCATCCTAAATAGGTATATATAATAGTAATAATTAACTTATAGAAATTTTATTTAACATATTAGTCAGGCAAACTCAAACAAAATTAAATGACAAGCAAAACAGTTAGATAATAAGGCTATTTTTTTTCATTTAAAGAGCAATTTCCACTTAAGAGTTTTTACGGTTACAGTTGTCACTAAATTTTATTAGAACTGAAACATACAAAAAGAAAATAATTAAAATAATACTTTAACCTATTAGTAACAATAATAATAAACAATAACAAAAAAAATGGAACAGTCATCTAAAACGCTGATTCATAGTATTCAAGTATAGAAGGCCTTCTCAACTAAGACTCGCTCGAAATCGTTTTTTATCCTGAATCTTTATTAAACTAAGTGGGAGATGATTACGAAGTCCTACCTTTATAAATTATTGACTTGTCAACAATGGCAGACGATGGTTTAGGGAGATAGAGCATGTGAGTACGCGAGAAGAGTAAACATAAGAATTATCATAAACCTCTACATCTAACTTATAAAAGATAAGACTATGATGTGTAATAAGTAATGTAATAAAAACAACATCCCCAAAAACATACATCATAATGTAGGCAGGGCTGTCAAAACTTGAAGTACTTCAAGTAAAATTTTACTTGAAGTACATTTTTGTACTTCAAGTATTTTACTTCAAGTACTTTTTATTAGGAGGTACTTGTACTTGATTAGTTTTAATGAAGATACTTGGATTTTTACTTGATTTGACCAAGTAAGTATTTATTTAACTACTTGAAGTATTACGATGTACTTGAAGTAAAAAAAAGTACTTCAAGTAAAAAAAGTACTTTAAGTTAAGAAATTACTTCAAGTAAATAAAAAGTACTTGAAGTAAAAACAATACTTCAAGTAAATAAAAAATACTTGTCAAGTACTTTTATGTACTTCAAGTACTTTGGTTTACTTCAAGTACTTTGGTGTACTTCAAGTACTTTGTTTTACTTTAAGTACTTTGTTTTACTTCAAGTACTTTGGTTTACTTCAAGTACTTTGATTAACTTCAAGTAAAATACTTGGGTGGTACTTCAAGTACTTTTTCAATTTACTTGAAAATGCAAGTACATTTTAATGAATACTTGGTACTTGTACTTGAAGTAATTTTTAAAAAATCAAAAACTTGGTACTTGTACTTGAAGTACTATTTAAGAGTACTTTGACAGCTCTGAATGTAGGTGGTACTTGATAAGAGTGAAATAGAAACTCCTAGTCAATAACAGATCACAGTACTTTTACTTTATTCAAACAGTTAAACTTATAAAAAACAAAGGAAGAGCAAAAAATAAGGTTGGATTTTAATCTGATATTTGGTCATATAACCATGTTTTTCAGTTTCAGTTATATTGTTGATATATAAAAGCATTGTTTTCCAAAATGTTTATATAATTCTTGGTTTGGTTATAACTTGGTCCACACAGCATGGATAAGGAATTTTGGCCTTATTACAGAGCACTAAGCTAAGATATTTATGGGTATTTTTAAAATAACAATTTGTATTTGGTTGGTTGATTACTGTATTGTTCTTAAAGAATTCAAAGCACTAACAAGTTATTTTATTTAAAAGGCTAGATTTGTCAGCATTAAAAGCCTAAAACAAAAATTTAGAGAAAAAAAATCCCAATAAGTAACAGACACATACTGTTCAATCCTTGAATTATTTTAAAAGCAGTGTAAGTTGGGGTGGATATAACTTAAGTATTTACTTTACTTATAAGAATAAAAATCAGGAAATATAACTTAACATTATCGAATTATTTATATTGGAGGATTTAGTTTTCATTTTAATTTTAAATTCAAAACATGACCTTGAAGATGGGTAACTTTTATATATATATTTGTAAAATGAGTTCTTAAATATAATTATTTTTTAATAGTTAATAATTTATAAAATAATTAATACAGATTATATAGGTAATTTATAAAATTAAACAAATTCAGGTTACTTTTAGAATCACAATGCACAAAAATCAATTGCAGAGTCTAGATTATTAGTAAGCAGTAACAAAAATGACCATTCTGTAATTTCTAAGGTCTGAATTAACCTGCTTTATAGTCAATTAGACGATTTAAAATTAATATTCAATCACAGCCTTACCTCTTAAAATTATGAAATAAAATTACAGTTCTAAATTTGGCTAAACTGCTAAATTCTTAAACACAAAAACAGTATCTGCATCAATGACAATTTTTATTTCTAATTTACATAAACCTTCTTAATGTCCACTGTCTCACCTCTAAACAGATTAAACTAAAATTATTTTGATTCTTATCAGTAAGTCAGTAAATATTAAAAACATTAAGTGCAAAATACTATGTCTGCTATATTTTGATATGCTGCAGATAGAAATAACATCTTTGCATACTAAGTAGATTCTTATGTGATGAATTTAAAGGTGAAGGTAACTCAAATTTATAACTTTTGTTGTTCTCTTTTGACACTAAGGCCTCAATATGTGAAATGTAAAGTGGTAATAAAAACTTAACTACCTATGTTTCTCTTTTTTAACAGCCTAACTTCTTGTCAGAAAACAACAAACTTTTAAAAATCTATCTAGAAGCTGTAGATTTTTTTTCTATTTAGTGATTAAATAGAAAAAAAATCTACAGCTTCTAACACTATTTTTTAAAAGTTCTTAACAATTTTCTACCATTAAAAAATATTGAAGTTGAAGAAAAATTTATCTGTGTTTCCACAATTGTATTTAGTATTTATAAAAGCAAAATTTTTAAATTTGTGTGTACATGTCAATAAAAACTGCGTGGAAGTACCTAAGAAAAAAAAACAGTAATATCTTTTTTCTTTACTATTTATTAATTAGGAAATGTTTAACACATTTGAATATCCCAATTAATATACTTTTAAACAGAGTAAAGAAGTGGTTACTTTTATTTTTCTGGTAATTATTGTAAAAAGCTCAGTAAAAACTATAATATAATTATTTTTAATGAAACAGTAGAATTCAGTACAGTATGTTTAAAAAATATATATTGTCCTATTTAGTCCATGCAGATGTAATCAATCTATACTGAATTTAAACTTATTTAAACTAAAACAAATTCTTGAAATCGGCAATAGGGTGTATGAGTTGGTTAGAACAGGTAAAGTCCAGTATCTAGTCTTATTTCAAATATTTTTTAAGAACTAGTTTATGGATTCTCAATAGTTAGAAACAAATCAGATGTTTCAAAATAGGCAGAATTTAGAGATATAAGCTGCAAAATTTCTGATATTGATCCAAGAAATTTTGGCTGCCAAAAACAGCTCACTACACAGGAGTACAAATTTAAACTTGATAAATATCTATTACCTAATGTAAAAAAAACTTATTACTCACATGAGAGACCGAGGTAAAAGAGGAAACATTTTTGGAACTTGCAGTCTCACATAGACAGCTAACCCGGTAGCTGCAACACTTTCACGATTTGCAAAGCAAGGGTTTACTAAATTATGAGGTAATGGAATTAAATAGATGCGTCTGCGCCAATTTACTATATTTTTTTTTAATTCGGACTTAACCCTATGTTGTAGCGACAACACGCAAGTCTTGTTATTTCGTCATTTTGATTTTGACATATAAAAAGTGTGGTTAGGGTAAGAAATGTATTGTTGGTCTTGGTTTTATGGCTTTGCTCGCGTGCAATTTTCCAGCTTGGCCCCACCCTGTATTAAAGCTTAACAACAACCAGAGCGACCCTTCTGCATTGCTTACAGCCTGGATCTTGATCTGGGGTACATCTGCAGTGACAGGTATAACTTTCAAGAATATACCTATAGAAGCAAAAGAAATAATAAATAATAGCATTATACTTTTTTTTATTGCTCGTCGTGCATGATTATTTAGCTGAGAGGGTATCACTGTGCGTACTGATTGGCACGCTGTGTAAATATCCCTATGCGCTGACCAATCAGGCACGTGATGTGTGAGAGAGAGAGAGATTATACTGCTTTTCTTCTTTCTCTCTTGCACGCGTGTTTGCATGGCTCAGTGGCAAGGCTGTCTCTATAGGTACTTGCTCGAATTCATCACTTTCGGGTGAATAGCCCTGGAAGCTTGGGTCTTAAAATTCAAGAAGAAAAAAGAAACATAAATATAACCTAACTTTTTTTTTAATTTAATTTCTATTCTAAAAATTTAAATTTTTTATTAAAAAAATGTCTGATACTGAGGACGAAAGAATTTTTGAAATTGAGACTGCAAAAAATGGCAGAGCAGGGTGCAAGAAGTGTAAACAAAAGTGTTTACAAGGTGAACTTAGGATAGCCAAGATTATTCCTAATCCCTTTGCAGATGGTAAAATGAAAAACTGGCACCACGTCGACTGTATTTTTGAAATGTTTAAAAAACAGAGAGCTACTACGAAGCGTATTGAAAGTGAAGACGACATAATTAGTTTTGATTTACTGTCAAGTGATGATCAAAATACAATAAAAGAAAAAATACGGGAGTTAAGGATTTTCTTTGGAGGATCTGATAAATCTCCTCCCAAAAAACCTAAAAAAGCTGAAAAAACTGTTGCTAAACCTTTAAAAACGGCTGAGCGTACTGGCACTAATGATCTAAATAAATCTACAGATGATTTATTTAAAACATTTCAAGAAATTGTTGATAAAGTTGCCAATCATCCTAGTTATTTAGATAAAACTGGAATAATAAAGATGTTTTTTCAAAAGGGATCTACTGGTGACGGCTTTAAAGGAAACATAGAAATTTGGTGTAGATTGTTGTTGCCTGGGAGTGTTAAAAGAATATATAACTTGCAAAGTAAACAATTGGTAAAACTGTTTAGTAGAATATTCCTTGAGGATCATGAAGAAATGCTAGAACATTTAGAACAAGGTAAGAGTTAGGTTGATTGTATATAGGAAGCATCTAATTAATAGGGGCATGGAAAATTATAACCCAGGATGAAAATATACTTAAGGGGCTGGTTTCAAGCATAAAGTCTGGTAGAAAACACAGATGGAGTATCAAAACAAATTATGTAAAGATTGTAGTGAGAATGGGCTCTTGGTCAACATTAGTAAATAATTTAATTTTACATGATCTAGTTTATATTTAATTAAATTTTGGTTGGTTGATTTGCTATTATCATGTTTTAGGTGATATAAGTGATACAATAAGTTACTTCTACAAACAGAGCAGAAAAAGTAAGCCCACAGAATCCACTGTAACTGTTCAGCAAGTAGATAATTTTCTTGAACACCTTTCAAAACTAACCAAAGAAGATGACCAGATTGAACATTTCCAAAAAATTTTAAAAATACTGACTCCAGATGACTTAAAAACAATTATAAGATTAATAAAGCATGATTTAAGAATGGGAGCAGGCCCAAAGCATATTTTGGAGGGAATTCATCCTGATGCCTATGATGTTTACAAGGCTTCAAAGGATATAGATGGGGTAGTAGAGAGGTAACAAATATTTAGAGGGTGAAAAAATGCTTATAAAGGATAAAGTAAAAACTGAAAACCATTTGAATTTATAAATTTCCAAACTGCTGAAATAAACATACTAGACAGAAATGTCTAGTATGTTTTTCCTTAATAGGACATTTAGAAAAACAACTGATGATTGAAAAATAGGAGATTTGAGAATAATATTTTACTTTTTTAAATGGAGCCCCTGTATTTTATTGAAAATATTAAATCTTCACGCTTACCCTTTTCAAAAATATATAACATATCTTTGTTTGGATAAGTGGTTTTGTAACAATTCGACCTTAAATTTTCATTTTATATGGAATGAAGCACCCCTTCTTAGGTCTGTTTGGCTTTCACGGCTTACTAGACCCAAAGAGGGGTGCTCCATTGCATATAAAATGAAATTTTAAAGTTAAATTATTACAAAACTGCTTATTCAAACATAGACATGTTATATATTTTTAAAAAGGGAAAATTGTCAGTTGTTTTTCTAAATATCATATCTAAAACCATTTTTTTGTATTTCTTTAAATAATACCTTTTAAACCATGCCAAATTGCAAGGAAAAACTCTGTACATTACATACTGTCGCCCCAATAGAAAAGTAACATCACTCAAAAAACCAAGCAAAAAAACTTTCACAAACCAAAAAATCTAAGGTGTTACTATGTAAGCAGTAATTACAAATCTATAAAATATTTCTTTTACCAAATAAAGTGTGGTTAATCCCATTAATAGCATATTATGTTTTTTAAAACATCTAAATTCTTGGCTAAAAAAATAATTTTTGTGTATTTTTTTGGCTTTTAAGCTAATCATAGAATAACTGAAACTTACAGAAAAACCTTTACAACAACAAAAGTATCACTTTATATGTATGAACCATTAATGGTACAAAAATGTCCTTTCTGCTCTTTCCTGAACTGAGATATTTTTAAGATGTATTTCAGTTTTAGGCAACCAACTTGACGGATGTTTTAAATGTTGTTATTTGAAGGACAAGGTTTTAAATAGACTAAATTTGGTGTATTTTTAGTTGCCTATACTAGGATCGTTGTAATAGAAAAATCATGCAATAATGAGGGTCATTAATGCAACGATCGTCGAAGTTTCAGTGCAGGCGACAGCCGAGTGCAAAAATCACACGAGTGTGGAAATTCACTTTCTAACGAGTTGTGTACACTATTTTTCCTACGACCACAAAATATTGACCTCAATTTTATTTTTATTTATGTTGCAATCTATTTACTCGTGGAATACATTTTCCTCTCTAGAGAGGAAAATATTATTTTAAAAATAAATGACATAACTGGTTGTCAGTTATTTTCCTCTCTAGAGAGGAAAATGTTTTCCTCTAGAAAGAAAAATGAAAATCAGTATGCGTGTGAAATATGCATGTTTCCGAAGCAGTAGAGAGTGTGAATATGTTTATTTTCCTAAGTGGCCATAGGAAAAATATATTTTTTATTAGTTGCCTATACTTTAGATAGATAGATAGATAATTCTTTATTTATTCCAATGTAACATAGTTACAAAACTAGCCCTGCAAGGGCATGGAACAATGTCTACAAAACATCAAAATAATATGATAATAACTAATTTAAACAAAATTGAAAAAATAAACATTTGTCAAAATGACTTTTACTTATTTTTGTTTTACAGGTTGTTTTTATTTTCTTCCACATAAAGTCCTACATAGAATAAAAACTTTATCCATCAAATACTGCTTTGAAACAAATTTAATGTTATTTTTAGAGTGTTGCCTTAATCTAGTGGGAAAGCTATTAAAAATCTTAATAAAATTGCAATGTACATTCTTTTCTATGTACACATATTTAATATAATTGTTTTATTTAATCGTTGATTTTAGAAAATCCTACAATAATGAGGGCTAATAATGCATGATTTTGTATACGTTAATAATAAATACACGATCGCCGAAATATATGCTTTTCCACTTGCCCTCATTAATGTAGGATTTTCTATTAATCAACGATGATAGTTTAAGCAACTAAACATATATCTAGAGTCTATTTATAACCTTTTCATTCAAATATAAATCTTTAAAACATCAAACATTTAAGTTGGTTGGCCGAAATAAATCTCAAAAAAAAACGAGAAAAACTATGATTTTCACAATCTTACTGCTGAAGCCCAGCGAGTGTCGCCCTTATTAATGTTCTTGCTGGTTAAATTGCAGTTAAAGATTTATAAACAATTATAAATGTATATTTTATTGTTTCAAGAATAAACAAAATTAAAACAATATGTGACCATTTATACAGCCTAACAAGTTAGGTGCCAACCAGTTGAATTTAATTTCAGATGCTTTGGAAATAAGAAGGTACAAAGTGCTGAAATAAAAATTTTAACACCTGTATTTCCTATGTTAGCAGAGGCCTGCAAGTCTGTGGAGTATGCTATGAAAAAATGTCCAAATGGAATGTTCTCTGAGATCAAATATGATGGAGAAAGGTAGGTAATTAATACCTTGTATTTAAATGATGAATACTTTTTTCTTTAAATATCAATTTTGAATTTCCTAAAAATTGTTTATCAGAAAAAGCCTATAACATAGTAGACCGCAGTATATCATAAAAAAATATTACTAACTGGCTGAAATTTTGCGAACGGTTTCATTTTGACTTGTCCTATTACCTTTTTATCTACAAAAATTTTCGTAAAAGAGGTGATTGGTGATGTATTGAAATTTAATAACAGGTCATTTTTTTACATTTTAATGAACAGATAATTTTTAATCGTGATAAATAGCCTACATACTAATTTTTATACTTCTAAATCCAGGAATGACGAAGTTCAGAAGCGTAATTACCAACTCCCATATTAACAACTTTAAAATGTAACGTTTTTTGATTCAAACTTTCATCCTCATTTTAAACTTCCAAGAGTTGTAATTTCAAAAATCGTATTTAATAACATACATAACAATTTTCATACTTATAAATGGTGTTTTTTTGTTTTGTACACTTGCGTTTTGTACACTTCAGGAGGAATGGCAAAATATTCCTCAAGACGCTATTCGTAACTTAATTGACAGTATGAACCTCCGTATGCAGGCAGTTATTAGAGCCAGAGGTGGCAATACAAAATATTAGGTTAAGTTTTTTGTAAAAAAATGTTTATTTAGGTTAATTAAGTTGAATTGGTTTGCTACTAAATAAATAAATTTCTTTTAAAGTGGTGGGATGTTTAATTTTGCTCTTAAAAATGAACCGATGCACATAAAGACATGAACCAAAAAACAAACTGTAGAAAATGAATGGTTCTTAACAAATATTGACCTTTTAAAAAAATTTCATAACGTAATTATTCCACAGGGTATTTTAAAATTAGGGTCTGAAGCAACCATTTAATTAACCCTGTATAATGACTAATACGCGAACATTTATTAAACGACTAAATAGGTGGATTAAAATTGGTCATTATACCTAAAATTTTCTAAAAAATTTATGAAAAACAGCCTATAAATAAAAAAGTTGTGATTCCTTAAATTTAACCAAAAATTTCACTGTTGCGTTTTTTTTGCACCTTAGTGTACATTAAAACAAATGCTTAAATAATTGTATAAATTTTTCGCGTCGTGGAGCCCTTCTTATATACATACCGAACAAAGATCACGCCATAAAAGTTTACAAAATTTTAATGCTTTGTTTATAATAACTTTATAACTTTGACAATATTACTCTGATTTTTCATTTTTTGTCAAAGTTATAAAATTATTATAGACAAAGGATTAAAAAAAATTAAACTTTTGTGGCATTATCATGTTAATAATGTATATAAGAAGGGCTTTACAAAGCAAAAAATGTAAGCGACAATTGTTTAAGCATTTTTTTTAATGTACAATGAGAGCGAAAATTTTGTTAATTGATAAATGTCTAACTTGTTGAAAAACTAACTTTAAGTTAAATTTTCAACGAAAATAAATTTATTGAAGTGTTTTAAATAAACCACAGTTTTTTTAAATTTTTCAATCAATATTTAATACCCCCCAAAAAATTATTTAGTGTTACATACTCGGTTTTGACACCGACCGCGCATTTTTAGCCTTAAATTAAAATTATAAATTATGGAGATAGAACTCTGGAAGTTAGGACTTTTTTATCGGAAAATTTTCTTCTCTTCAAGGATCTTTTTTGCAATTCCCGCCATCTTTTATGGTTTTTAAGTTATCATCAAAAATCGAAATGACCTTTTTTTACTAAGTTTTTAGTTAATAATAATTGCAATTTTTATTGGCAGAAAAAATCCCCAAAAAGCCTTTCTCAGATTTCCATTCCGCGTCGAATAAGCTATCGCTCATATTTTTCGAATCCTTCTAACTATTTTTTGCAGAAAACACACTTCTCGACTGGACTAATTTATTTGGCTGGATATTTGGGTCGTCACAATGGTCGGCGTACGAAACGAGTTGATTAAGTTGATTAAATAATTCAATGTACGAAACGACAATATGTCAGGTAAATTTCAAAGTGTACAAAATGCGAGTGTACGAAATATGAATAAATCTTATAAATCCAGAAATGACGAAGTTCCACACAACTTTTACCCCTCTCCCCTCATTCTACCCTTTTAGGAAGAGGGAAGTTTTCTAAATTTTTGTTTTTAGCTAAAGTCTTCTATTTTTCTGGGAAATCAGAATTACCAACTCTCTATATTTACAACTTCAAAAATGACAATTATTCTGTCCATATAACTTTCATTCCCATTTTAACATCCCCAACAGATGTAATCTAAAAATATTAACAGGCCTTTTTAATTATAATTAAAAGCCTAAATACCAATTTTCATACTTCTAAGTCCAGAAATGATGACGTTCATTACAAACTTTCACCCCCATTCTACCCCCCTTAAGGGCGAAAAATTCCCCAAAATTCTTTCCCTGCCTATGTTCATTAGGAATAATGTAGTAGTAATAGTAAAAAAATTTTTTAAACCGGTTCAGTAGTTTTGACGCCTATTCAATGCAAACAAACAAACAATCAAATCTTAAAAATATAAAACAGATTATAAAATTTGATATTAAAGGTCCTTGATATGATTTTTAGGGTTCAAGTACACAAACATGGCAATGAATTTAAATACTTCTCTGCTCTCTTAAGCCAGTTATGCCACACAAAGTGGCCCATTTCAAGGATTATATTCCAAAAAACCTTCCCACATGCCAAAGATTTAATTTTGGACACGGAAATTTTAATGATGGATACAAATACTGGAAAACCATACCTTTTGGGACTTTGGGAGTCCATAAAGCACAATTTCAAGATACGGTTTGTTTATTTGTGTTTGACTGTATTTATTATAATGGCGAAAGTTTAAAAGGGGAAAAACCAGAAGAAACGGAAGAAAATTTTAAATGAAAACATGATCGGGTGCCGAATCATATTGTTTTCTCTGAGATGCAAGAAATTGACGATCCGAAGAAGTTAGCTGTAATGATTGCCAAAGTTTTAAAATTAGGTGAGTGACTTCTGCAGTGAAAAGTCTAACATTATACTGGGTAAACGGTAATAAACGGATCTTAAGGTTATTGTAGATTCAGATTCTAGGCCTAAAAATTGTGTATAATCATAATCTTAATTTTATTTGTGTAGATAGGTTTCATTATTTATTGAAAAAGGAAAAATTTGAATTTTCAGTTGTACATTGCACTAAGGTTTAAAATTAAAACATTTAGTTCTTTGCTCTCTGAAATTGGTTTATTTAAAAAAAATATATTGTTAATTCAAATTCTGTTAATCCTTCCTTAGTTTTAATTGATGGTTTTTAAAAATAAATTATTTAGACAAAAAAAACCACCATGAAAGGGCAGATGAAATTTGGGAAGGAGGGCTAAAAAAAGGATGGAAGTTCCTGAGGAAATTAGGACGTCAATATCGCAGTTCTAAGGACACAATTTCAAGAGAATTGGCCAAAAAATTCTGTAAATTCTGAAAACGAAAATAATGCCCAAATGTGTGGCAAACCAGCTGGTTGAACTTAAATTGAAAATATAAAAAAAGACTGTTACATATTTTTAAAAACTCACATATTTTAACATAGTTTTCACCCATGGCGTTTTTCGTTTATTAAATGTTTTAAAAAGACAAGAAAATATAAAGGGTACCCAGAAGATTTTCATTGAAAACATGAATTTATAAAGCTGTTTAACAAACGGGGGTTTTAAGGCGTTTAAATTGGTCAGGCTATTTAACCCCCAGCCTGGGAGCGCTTTTGGGGGTTGAAAAACTTAATCGCCAATTAACGCCCAATTAGTTCTGGTTGGGTTAATTTTTGTTTTGGCAATCGTTTTCTTAGTAAGTTTCGAAAATCAAAATTTTTTCTTTCAGAATGTATTTTTGTTTTAGGCATCCTATTTGACAAATGTTTTTATGGTTCTTATTCGAATGACAAAATTATAAAGAAATCAGTTTTTTTGTGTGTTATTTTTTAAACCTATAATATAATCGTTTATTACTAAAAATCATGCATTAATGGGGGTTATTTAGGCTAAATTTAAGTATTATAAAAATATTATTATTTTTTCATTTTTATTATATTTTGGGCAAATAGCCCCGGATCCCCAAAATAAATTACTTACAATGGGTTTATCAATTTATTGAAAAATAAACAAATGACGTTTTAAATTTAAAAACCCAATAAAAAAATTTAAAGTTAATTCAGATTATGATCCGAAACAAAAAAGTAGAAAAACTTAAGAAAATTTTTTATCATATTTTTTAGGTCGGTTTGCGGAGAATGGTACTTGCAATTATTTTATTTTTTTTCCCTATGGAAATTTTTTTAAACAAATATTTATATTATTTTCAAAAATTTAATTTTTATTTAATACCTGTTGATTTATGATTGATATTTTTAAGACAGTGAATAAGATATCCTGTGGTTAGAGCAATTCTTTAAAAATAAATAATTTTAAAAATGTTATATTGGGAAAAAATTTTTTTTAATTAGCTAAAAAATTTTTTTGTTATACCCCAAAGGGTTGTTTTTTTATATTTTCATTTTTTTTCAAAATTTTGAATTTGTTACTAGTAGTGCGAAAAAAAAATATGTCCCTACTAAAATTTTCCGCAAATTGTTTTTTTTTTATTATATATTATATATATATATATATATATATATATATATATATATATATATATATATATATATATATATATTTTTATATATATAAATTTAAAAAAAAAATTTTTTATGACCCTTTATTTTTCAAACTTTTTTAAGAGATTTTCGGGTCATTTTTAAAAAAAAAATTAATTTTAAAAATTCTTTTAAGTTAAAAAAAATAATTTTTAAAATTTTTTAAATTTCCCGGTAAAATTTTTAATAATTAAAATTTTTGGAAAAAAAAAACTTTAAAAATAAATTGATTTTCTTTTCACCATTTTTTTCAGGTTTTTTATTTAAAAACATGGAAAAAGGCCAAAAAAACTTTTAATTTGCCAAAAATTTAAAAAAATTTTAAAACCATAAAAAAAGCATTTTTAAAATTTTCCCCCTAAAAAAATTTCGTTTTAAAAAAAAAAAAATAAAACTTTAAAATTTTTGGGCTTTTAAAAAATTTTGGCCCCGTCGCAAAAAACCAAAAATTTTAAGGGCAAAATCCCCACAAAAACTTTTTTAATTTATTAAACAACCCAATTTTTTAAATTATTTTTAAAAAAGGTACCAAAAAACAAATTTTTTTTTTAATTACTGGGGAAAAAACAAAATTTTTAAAAGGGATCAAGAGGACCAAAAAATAAAAAAAACACTTTTGGGTTTTATTTTTAAAAAAAAATTTTACATTTTTTTTTGGGAAAAAGGGGAAAAAAATTTTAAAATTTTTAAAAAAAATTTAAGGCGGGGAAAATAAATTAAAAAAAATTTTTAATTTTTTTTTTTTTTTAAAATTTAAAAAAATTTTTTTTTTATATTTTTAAATTTAATAAAAAATAAAAAAAAATAATTTTTTTTTTTAAAAAATTTTTTTAAAAAATTTTTAAAATTTAAATTTAATTAAATAAAATAATTTTATTTTAAATTAAAATTTTAAATTTAATTATATAATAATTTTTTATATATATATATATATATTTGGGTGAAGGGGCACAAGGGGAAAAATTTTTTATAATTCATTTTAAAAAAATCATTCTTCATAAAAATTCTGCTTGTCGAGAAAAAAGAATTTATAAAATTTAAAATTTCCCATAGGATTTACGGGGTATTAAGAAAATAGGAAAACATAAAAATGCTTTAAGAGAAAAGTAACATTATTTATTATTTTAAAAAACATTTTGTTAACAAAGTTGTTTATAAAAATAACATAAAGCCTTTAAAAAAAATTTCCAAATCATTGCCAACATTAATAATAAAATCCAAAAAAAAACCTGCATGTGTGCTTGAAAATTTTTACAATTTCTTGATACCAGAAGTACGTAATAACATGTTTTGGCAACAAGATGGCTGTCCATGCACAGCCTTGGTCAGACAATGGGTACATAACTATTTTGGCGAAAAGTGGATGGGGAGGCTTGGTCCAATTCTCCAATAATTATTTTTATGGGGTACCTTAAAGCAAAAGGTTTTTTTGTACATTATCTGCCATATAACACGGAAATCTTAAAAAAGCGCATCCAAGAAGCAATAGATAAACTAAATATGCCGTAAATAATATGTAAAATGTACCAAGCCAAAATCGTGTAGTGCGCACGGGTGAAAAGCTATTCTGTATAAAAATATCCTTCTAAAATATTTTTGTTTATACAAGGTGAGACAAAAAAGGGTTCATTCGAAATTTTAGGTCTTTTTTGGGGTACTCTTTTTTCTTTTAAAGATCTTAGCGTGTTTAAACCAACTTTCAAACACGCTCGTTTTTTAAAATTCCATGGTACCAATCAACAAGACGGAAATTTGAATAAAAAATATTTCAACCTTTAACCTCGAATTTTGGCACATGTCAGGCATTTTAAAGAAAAAAAAATTGATCTGACATCAGTACTTTATAACGTCAAATTAAATATTACTATAACAAATGTTCTAAAAGTTTTGAATTTACGTAAATTTCTTAGGTCATTCTGTATAATATACCGATCTAAAAACTAAGGTTTAAACTTAAAGTTTTTAATTTTGGGGTCTTTACTATCAAGGGTTAAGAGCGTATTAAAAACCGAGGTACGAAGGTACATATGAGATTGGTCTCAAAAAACTACTACTTTTCGGACCTATTCGCTATACTGCCAAACTGGTTTATTAATTTAAATATAGGATACCAAATTTACTTAAAATTGAATTTAAATAATGTATTTCATTAAAAAATAAACCTTAATACAAGATATCCTAATACTTTTATGTAAAACATTTTTTTTAATTTCTGTGCTATCTAACGTTTGTCTTAACTGGGCTATCCTCTGCAACAAAACCATTGAGAGGAAGTTTCTTAAATGTTTAAAATTAACACTACTTGACGCACTGCAGGTTCTTAGACGTTTATAAATTTAACCAGTAAAAAGCCAGAAGTGATCTGTGATCCGTTATCCTAATTTATTATAGACAAAAAGAAGACATATGCCATGTAACAAAGAAAAGCATTACTAATTGAGATGGGTTTATTGTAGAAGAACATCACTTAAACACGCCTTTCTAAATGGAGATACCATTAAATAAAATAGGTACAAAATGGTAGGTAGATTGCATATACAGAGTGGTTCAAAAACTTTGCCTTGTTAGACACATGAAAAATTTTGCAGAAAAGTTATCTATATAACTAATGGATCACTCTATAAAAAAGAATTAAATGGCCCATTCTATTGTAAACCTTTTATTCTATATTCTCATATTCTTTTTAAATCTTTTGCACTGCTTAATACATATTTGGTAAAACATGTTAAAATGCAAAAAAACATGGATTCCTCTTTCGAGCTAAAAAGTATTTCTCTCCTTCTATACTTTGTATGTAATCCAAATCAGACCCTTTTTAGAATATTTTTTATTTAAAACTCTCCTCAATTCTTTTATTCTCGATTTCATTTTAGAAGGGCTGGTGTCTTATTAATTCCCCCCCTACAGAAAAGCCTCCCCTTTTATCCAAGAAAAAAGGGCCCTGAAAACGAATTTTAGGGGAAAAATTAATTTTTGATTAAATTATTTTGAAAACGTAATTTTTCTCATAAAAATATTATAAATTTTTTCTAAAATTAAAATTAACTGAGTAGGTATGAAGTAGGTGATAACAGCAACTTTAAAAATTATAAAATATTGGAAAAATTAAAAAATTTTTTTTTAAAAATTTATATAATTAACAACTTTAATTTAGAGATTTTTTTTTCTAGAATTAAAGTTTTAATTATATAAATAATTAAAAAAAAATATGAGTTTTAATTTTCAAAAAATTTTGATTTTTTAAATTTTTTTTCCCCCCTTTTTTAGTTAATTTTAAATTTTGGAAAAAGTTATAAAATCATTTTATGTAAAATTTTCTAAAACCCCTTTTTAAATTTTTTTTTTCCTTCGGGGGGAAAAAAAAAAAAAAAAATTCGGTTCGTTTTTAAAATTTTTTTAAAGTAACATATCAAAAAAATTTTTAAACCCCCAAATTCGTATTTCACGACCTATATATTCTCTTGTCCACTGACGGACTGTAATTTTTTGTTTGGCAGCTCCCAACAGAGCAACAGGGAGTGCCACTTTTATGCATCCCTTTACATTTCAACCTAAGACACCCTGAAATTTCCATTTTGTTCGTTTCTTTATCCCTAGTGTCCAGACTATATAACCTGCTACCCGTAGGAGTTTTTCCTTCTCCTCTTTATTTCCAAATGTTAATGTCCCGTGTGAATAAACTCCCTCTTATCATACTTAAGACACCTACGGTACGTTAGTACTTAGGCCTCAGCCTTCCTTGACTGTCGAAACAAAAAAAAAATACATTACTCTTTCAGGCTCCAATAAGCTGAAAATAAAAAAAACTTATGACGAACATATATATAAGGGTTATGTATTAATTTTTATATAAAACAGCTCATGGGTAAAATTTTTTAATGTATAAGAAATTAAAATATTAAGTGAACTTTAGAACTTGAAGAACCTTCCTATATTTAAACCATTTTTTGCGTTTTTAAAATATACAAGGTAACCCAACTAAGGTAGGTAATACTTTACCATAAAGAGCGGAATTGTTATAAACTATTTAAAAAAGTGATTTATATAAAAATAATCGTGAATACTATTGATATTTAAAGCTTCTTTTATCTGCAGGAAGCCAACAAATTGTATTAAACATTACTTTTAAAACTCAACGCCAATTTTTTAATTCACCGGGTATGGCATATGTTATTCCTAAAATTATTGCCTTTAAGCCTTTATAACAGTCCAGGAAGACTTGTATGAAGCCCAAGTACCAAAGGTGCCGGTTTTTATAAATTCTTTAATCCATTTTCCGTTAACGAAACCCAAGGTACTGTTAAGAGTTTAACCTACCAACGTTGCTCAACTTCGCTAATCTGATGATAAGTGGTGTTTTAACGTGGCAAAGGTCAAGCCAGGTGAATTCATGACCACTTGCCTATTCCTCCTAACTTACCCACGACGCCATTAAGTGTTTAGAAATTTTTAACGTTTTAACATTAACATTTTTTACTTTCTGACAAAACTATAGTTATTGCATTTTACAGTTAAAAAAAAGAGGATAGAAACGTAAAAATAGTGTTATTTTCTTTCTGAACCTGTATCAAAAAAATCGTTGAAACTGTCAAATTTGTATTTTTTTGAAAATATTGTACTATTTCTGTTTAGATTTTTCTTGATGAATGTTAATATTTTATTAATAGCGTTTATTATTTATTTATTTAGTTTATTGAAAAATAAAAACTTGACAATCTAGAAATCTACAAAATTATTTTAAAACCGTAATGTTCATGTCTTAATAAAAATTTGTTTTGTATAATTTATGGCTTTGGGATATTTAAAGTGTTGTCTTAGTTGGGATATTCATTAAAATTATGACTATTGCTTGACTCTTGTTATGGTAATTATAATGGTCTTATATTCAAGTATATTATGGTAATAGTTATAAATATGTATTAATATTTGTAGAAATACAGAAATATATAATATTATTCATACTGGATCAATTACTTCTCACTTATTAAATGCATTCTGTCACATACTGTCTACTGTTAGAATAATTCCGTTATATTCCTCTAAATAAATAATTATCGTCGCCATTTCTCGGGAAGTCTTCTTTTAACTTTGAAAATTGATGCAAACCTGCATTTCGCGGTGAATGAACTTACTTGGATCTATTAATATTAAAACGCTTATGGAATCTCTTTAAAAAGACCTAAAAAGCAAATTTAATGTCTACTTTGAATGTCTCATATAAAAATAGGATACTACTTGTAAAAATACCAAGATTCCAAAACCAGCTTATTTCGATATTTGGAACAAAATTTGTTTATAATTTCTATGTAAAAATATTTGGTAATCAATAATATATATATATATATATATATATATATATATATAT
>JAHBCN010000326.1:0-30000 GCA_019359885.1 Listronotus oregonensis
GTCAAAATGTCATTTTGATTTCTTTGAAATCCCTTTAAACACTGTCGACTTTTCTAAATGTTCCTCCAAGTTTTGTCAAGCTCTGCACTAAAGTTAATAAGGCCACGAAAAATTCCTGGATTTTCTGAGACACTCGTCTCGTCATGTCCTCAAGTGCCAATTCAAATATTCCACAAAATTTACGCAATCAATAATTTTAGACAAAACATACCGATTTTTGTCACCTCTTCGATTAAATTTTTTGAATATTTACCCAGTAGAGCAGAATCTAGTTGTTCCCTTATATTTACGGTGCCTAATAAAGCAAATTCCATTACATTATGTAAATGGTGTCGGCACGTTTCATGTTTCTTTATTTTTTGACTCAAATGATTTAAATCTGTCACTCCAATTTAGGCCACGATTTATCTCCACTTAAAAAAGTACACAAGAAAAACAAAGAGCATTTTTGTGCATACAAATCCAATCGTTTCTTGAGTACACTTCACGATTAAATTGTCTTTTGTACTATTTTACCACGACTTGAGCCTTCTTTTTCGATGGAAATATCTGGTAAGGACGTCCACCTTGCTTTAATTTAATTTTTCTTCGTAGGTGTGCTTTATAATAAACCTTTTAACATTTAAATAAATTATCGATAATATCCATCTCTAATATGAATATTAATCAAAGGGAAAAAACAAATATAACGCTTATAACGGTACACGAAGACACTAGTTTTTAACCTAAATCAACCTAACATCACTATCTCTCAGCACTTGCGTAAAATGCAGAACATATTCCCGTTAAAACAACGGTATTAAATCAAAGGCGCGGGGAGTCGCGACCACGTCAGAGGCGGGCAATTACGAGCTGGGAACCGTGTGTGTGTACCGTAATTTATATGGTCAAGCGCGTGGAGATATGTTGTTGACTTCGATCTGGCCAGCAATGTCAGCGCAGTTCGTTCAATGTAACTTGTCTCGGGGTTCGTTCGAAGTTACTTGTCCGTTTAACTTTTTTAATTAAACACAAATAATTTATACATCAGAAACATTTATTTATTTTAGATTTAAGGTTATTTTCTATTTTTGGTGGTTCTGCAGCTCTGCAGCTCTTATGCTTCCAGCCGCCACTGTTCTCAACCATTGTTAACTTTTAACAATTGCCAAGTCCATTACTAAGTTACAACAACGCGATCATCACTCGGCCGTAAACCTTCATCCAAAGAAGAGTTGTATTTATTTAGTAATGACGACATTGTCATTTGCATAGCTCTCTTCTTTTCCTTTCGAGCTATGGGAGCCGTTCTCCTTTTATTGGTTTTTTCACGGCTTTCATTTCAATTACCAAATCTGTATAATGTCTTCACTTTAGCAAGAAAAAAACACCAACAAAAAAGATGTTCTTTTTAACACAAACGCAGTTCATCGAAGAGCCACAAATTTAAATTTTGTCCACTCCTTCTCCAGAGTATCTAGAAGAGAACCTGCTTGTCTACAGAGGTCCTTTCTTTTCTTCATAACTACAGATCTTTTCTGTTCATAGACTGCATCTTACAGACATCCACGATACTTGGGCCTTAAGTTTTCAGCTGAACTTTCATCCCAAGATATAAAAAAAAATTACTGTAAAGCAAAACAAACATTCTGATTTTTCTAAGTTATTATTGCGAACCACCGATGTCAAACAAAGCGACAATTTAATCAAATTTCACCCAGTGAATGATTACAGCTGGTTGAAAACAGCTTAAAAGGCAAACTTCCTAAAAGTCTTTATTGCTTTAATAGATTTAAAATTGATTTTATTAAAACCTTATAAAATTTAAAAAAGATAATAAAAGTTAATTTAAGAAAATTAATTGATTTTAAAAAAAATCACTAAGAATAACGAAATAATATTTTTATATATACACTAAATAAATCAACGAAAAAAGGAAATTAAAAAAAGGTACGAAACAAATAGGGGGGCCTACATATTTTTTGGGTCAAAAAAACAAAATATTAGATACATGGAGTGGATAAGACATTTGCTGCTGCTTTGATTTTATTTTTTTTAATTTGGTAGGTATGTTTTTTAAAGTACGACCACCGACCATAAAAAAAAATTGTAGAAAATAGAAGATCGAATACTCTTTACCACAAATTAGGGTACTCAATGCTTAAAAATATTATTTTTGTACGAGACTTATACACAATACATGAAAATTTTTAAAAATTAATATCTTTTAACAAATAATTAGTTTTTTTTTTAATTTTCCAAATTCGTGTTTTACACAAAGTTGACAACTAAAATTGACCAAAGATTGTTTTGCAGAAAGCAAAAGTTGTCAGCTAAAAGTTGCTCTTCTTAATTCAGACCTAGGAATAAAGATAAAAAAAAGTTGCTCTTCATAGTAAGGCATTCAGGAGAGAACTGGTTGCTAAAGGTGGCGCAGCAGTTTAGTTTTTCTATAAGTTCCTTGCGCAAAGAAACAGCAATGACGATCTTTCCACTTTTGATTATCAATTTTTTATCTTTACCCACACTTTCGCAGGGAAATTAAAATTTAGTGGAATATTTTGTCTCTACACAAGTGGAACATAGAGAAAGTTGTATTTTATGGAAAAGCAACATATTGACTTTAACTTGTGAAAAACTTAGTAAAGACTTTGCATTAGTTTTTAAAAAATAATATAAGAACCGTTCTCGAGATACATATTTCAAAATTAATGTTCCTAAATGACAGTATCATATATTTCTTAAGGTACTTTACACCTTAGGAACGGGCAAAAAGGACATGGAGACGGTGGACGGAGACTAAAACTCCCACAACACAATTTTCGTATGTGCATTAAAAATGTTATATTTTATTTAAGGTTCTTCCCCAAATTCGTTGTATCGATCTGATGTTGTTTCGATTGCAAGCCTACAGGAGATAACGTTTTTCGGTAACTATTTTCACTTAAATGACATAAATTATACACCATTTAAGGTAAGGAAATAATCTGTCACATCTGCTGTAGCGGGTTTTAAAATATGAGTCAGGTTAAAAGAAAATAGTATCCTAAACATAACCGATTTGCAGGGTGACTTTCACTCAAGGAAATATTAAAAACTAATTCCAAATTTAAAAAACTATTACAGCTAGAAGCCCTAATTTTAAGTGTTTAAAAACTTTCATATATTTTTTAAAAATTATCAATAAATTATACCGTTTGAGAAAAACGTTTTGAACCCAAATGGATCCAGCCAATCCTAATTCAATGTACCGGGTGTTCCACTAAGAGAGGTAGTCGGCTATATCTCAGAAACTATAATGGTATAACTAGCGGAAAAATTTTTTAGATAAAAGTGACCAAGAGAAATTGCTGCAAATTATTTTCAAGTCTGTGGGATGGCCGCTAGGGGCGTAAGTCACAACAAAACATAAAAATATACATTTCTCAAAAAATATCAAATAAAGTGTATCAATAAGTGGTACTATTTCATTATTTAATGTTTTCCACAAACAAAGAAGCTTTTGGAGTGTAATTTTTGTCAGTTCCTAGAGTAAAGTGAATTGAGGAAGGTTAAAGTTTAATTTAGAAAAGTACTATTGAAGTCCGGTTTTGCTTTAACCGAGTTTATTAAACTAGATCTCGTTTAAAAGTGCATTTTAAGCATTATTTTCAGATGTATAAATATTGCTACACTCATCTCACAAACGCCTTGAGAGAGAGGGCGTCAAGGTAAAAACTACCTTATTTACGAAATTTTTTGATAATTTTAAATACCTATAATATATACTATATAATATTACTATATAATATAAATAATAAAAAAAAATAAAATTAAAAAAAAAAAAAAATAAATAATACTATATAATAAACTAACTATATAATAATAATATATACCCTTTTTACATATTTAGATTAAGAAAAAAATCCCAACAAAAACAGCGAAAACACCAATTTAATATCTCTTTCAAACCGAATATATTAGCAAAAATATAAATACGACATAGAGACGTAACGCATTTAACGTCAAAATGTTTTCTACGCCCTAGGCCGATTTCTTTAGGTAAGTCATTTATAAATTTTTCAAATCTAATGACATACTGTATAGTTTTTACTAATTTTTAACCCATACTTAACGATGTTAGACAACATTAGATAATTACCAACCTAAAACTGTAATAATCCAGTAGAGGCGTGGTCCTTATCAAGTTAGCTTTGAAAACAAAGGATACTTTGAAATGTCAAAAAAATTTAACAATTTTTATTTCAAAATATTATTATTTTAGTGTTATGCTATTGTGTTCTTTAAAAATATTATTTTTTGTGTTGTGCTATTGTGTTCTTTAAAAGTACGCTGTTGTAGGGATTAAACTCTACATAAGCAAAAACGTTGATGACGCATTTCCCCAGTTCTACGGCGTCTGCGGTGTAAGGGGCGAAGAACACTTCCCGTGGTACAGAAAGCAATTTGCTAAACAAGTGAACGTTCTGCTGCCACTACCGGCCTCTCTAAGGATATCTCAATACATACAGCCTTGCAGCTATTGTCGCATTTGCAGACACTCAAAATTAATAGCAATAATATCAACTGCTTTTCAAGCAATAAAGGCATCTTTTAAAAACACAATAGCACAACACTAAAAGTTATATTTTGAAATAAAAATTGTTTAGTTTTGACATTTTTAGCATCCTTTTATTTTTTCAAAGCTAACTTGATAAGGACCACGCTCGATGGATTATTACAGTTATAGGTTGGTAATTATCAATGTGTATGTCGTTAAATGGATTTAAATTAGTAAAACCTACGTAGTATGTCATTAGAATTTGTAAAAATGTATAAATTTAATTTTACCTAAAAAAAATCCTCTAGTAGAAAACATCGTGTCCTTAATTAAATTTACGTCTCTATGTAGTATTTATATTTTTTTGCGAATATATTCGGTTTAAAAGAGATATTAAATTGCGGGTTTTCGCCGTTTTGTTCAGGATATTTTTCTCTATCTAAATAGCAAAAGGTATATATCATTGTATTTAAATTTTTCAAAAAAAAAACGTAAAATAGGTTAGTTTTACCTTGACGCCCTCTAGCGGCGTTTGTGAGATGAGTGTAACAATAGTTTATACCTTGAAAATAATGCTTAAAATGCTCTTCTAAAGAGACTAAGTTCGTTCACTAATTCGTTTAAAGCAATCCAGGTTATTGGCACTTTTCTAAATTAAACTTTAACTTATTCCACCACACTTTATTTAGAACTGACAAAAGTACACCCTGAAGGTTCTTTGTTTTAGAAAACATTAAAGATAAAAATAGTACCATTTATTGATACACTTTATTTGATATTTTTTGAGAAATATATATTTTTATGTTTTGTTGTTACCCTTACGCCCCCTAAGCGGCCTTACAACAGACTTGAAAATAATTTATAGCAATTTCTATTGTCGCTTTTATCTAAAATCTTTTTCCCGAAAGTTATACTGTAAGTCTTTTTTTAAAGTCGAGTTATTATTTCTTTATTACCTTTTTATTTTGCAATTTTTTAGTTTTAAGTAAAAACTTTGTTAATGATTTTCTTAATGCATTTGACCAAAGTTTTGAGATCAAACACCACACCCTGCGTAGCTTGGACCAATAAATTACACTTTTATGTAAATATCGCAAAAACTACTAAACCGATTTTAAAAAAATCTTTTTTGTCAACTCAATAAAAATAATGACTTAATAAAAACCATCGTCACAATTGGATTAATAGTTTAGGAAGAAATGCGTAACCAAACATACATAAACCTGTGCAATTTTCAAAAGTCACTGCAAAGTTAGCCTATTTTCCTCACCCTTGCCACAGACCAAATCCCAAAAAATATTCTGCATGCGTACGTAGTGATTGGTAATAAAAATTAAGATAAGCTCATTTTTTGGTTTTTCAAGAATATCGAAAATCACCCATAATTGGGGACGGTATGATGACGTAAAACTAAAGTAGAAAAATAATATCAATAAAAATAAAAGCGATGTTTATTGTTTTATATATAAAATTAAATCTTACTAATAGAAAATAATTTATTTTCATATTAATAAGGGCATAATGTAGTTTAAAATCCACCCCTCAACTCGCTAAGAGGGTTAAATCATCCCCTAAATATGAAAAAAATTAAAAATTTCTTGAAATATCCAGAAAAAACTACCAAGATATTCTTAATTATTAGAAATTTAAATCCTATACTTCTTAGCAGTGTCTATAATAAAACCACCATTGTAACGAAGGGATAAACTACCCCCGAACGTGATTACATACGAAAGTGTCATAGCGATATAAAAAAATGTCGAATATTTTATAACAGTTCTTACTTTTTTGATCAGAAAGATTACACCTATTTGTTCTTATTATTTAAAACTTTTTTTTTTATATAAAAATCAACCCTCATAGGTGGTGAAATCATCAAGTCAGCTTAATCTTTTTGAACAGAAAGCTAAGATTTATTATAAAATATTTGAGTTTTTATATTGCTTTGATATTTTCGTATGTTATCACGTTTGGGGGTAGTTTAACCCTTAGTTAACCCTTTGTATCTAATTAGTCCAAGGCTGAGACAAATCAAATAATTTCTCCTCAATAGTGTTCGCTCGGCGGTGCCACACGTATGGGCGTGTCTAAATGATACGTATTTTTACGGTTCTTAAGAGTTTGCCGCGGATTGTTCGAATTTTTTAGTTATTTACTACGCGATTGTTGCACGTCAGTGATCTATTGTGACGCATGTGGGTGTTTAGAGGTTATTGTTTTTTGTGTTTTGTTTTGGTTTTTGGCATGGCAGGGGTTAGTAATTTTACTTACTTTTTTGTTTGTAAATAGGTTTTGGAAAGAAAATTATGTGTCTTAGACAATACTATAGGGCTTGAACTGGCAATATAGTCAAAAAAGAGGTGGTCGAGCGGTGGACACAAGGCAAGTAATGGGATGCCACTTTACGGTCATTTAGAGTATTGAATATTTACAGGCAACAAGCCAGTTCTCTTTTCAAGAGAAAGCTGGAGGCAATGAGCCGGGAGGAGTATATTACTTTTATTAGAGGAGATTCGGCCGCCACTGGTCCTGATATTGAGGACTGCTCAGATGATGAGCTGCAGGATGACCTGAAGGAATCAAAATGATGTGTGTTGTAATGCAATGGACATTGTATTTGCTGAAGATATGTTGGAAGATGAAATTGCTCAGTCTGTGGACCAAAATAATAAAACAATACGATAGTGATGACAAGAAATCAGTTTAGCGATTCTCAGACGGAAATTTCTACAGAAAAACAATCTGGACTTCAACGTGGAAAATTGTGTTCTATCAGAAATCTTTCACCGAAGATTTTGGATACATGTCTTCAGATAACGTTGAATCCCCACTGAGATATTTTTACACATCTTTCTAACGAAATTAATAAATCATGTAGTATTATTTCAAACAAATTTGTAACTAATCTACAAAATTCCGGCGGCAATCCAAATTCATTTATGTCCACCAATTCAGCAGAAATCAAGGTTTCTTGGGCATAAATTGCTTATGGGCCTAAAACGTTTGCCAGTATAGAGATTATTAGTCTTCACGTCAAGAGCTCAGGGAATCCCTTCATTAGTTCATGTATGTCAAAGACCGGTTCCATTTTGGATTGTCAAAATATCCATCTTAATGATAATTCCTTACAACCCAAACCAAATGAAGATAATTTCGACAAGCTATATAAAATTCATTCCATTATTAAGATATACTTTTCCGATACATTATATCTTCTTATAAACCCTCCCAAGAACCAAGCTATTGACGAGTCAATGATCAAGATAAAGGCATGGTTATCTTCAGGCATCAGTACATGCTGCAGTGACCCATCAAACGTAGCTAGGTGTGGATTAGAGCTGACGAGTGGATATGTGTCAATTTCAGATATACACCGGTAAAGTGTCGGATATAGCAGAAAAAAGTTTAGGATTCAGAGTTACAAAGACTTGACCGAGGACTGGTGGAAAAAGGACATAATTTGCATTTCGATAATTTTTTCAACTCAATGGCTTTACAAAGATATCTTCAAGACAATCTTATTATACATGACATTTATGCAGGACAGCAAGAAAAGGCAGTAAAGATACACCAACGGACGTGAAAGAGGATAAGGATCTGGAAAGAGAGGACAGAGTGATTGGAGAATTAGTAAAGATGGAATCGTCTTTCTAAGAATGGAAAGATAAGAAGAAAGAGTTTTATATCTTAGCAATCATCACAATCCAACGATTCTTGAAACAGTATCCAGAAAACTAAAACATGGATCTTCAAAAATATCATGTCCCATACTAGTGAGAAAGATTATAACTCCAAATATGGGATTTGTGGACAAAATGGATATGTTAAATCTATCTATGAAGTTAGCCGCAAAATCAAAAAATGGTGGCATCGTATTTTTTATATTCTTGATGTATCTCTAGTGAATTCGTTTATTCTATTCAAAAAACGATCTAGGAAGGAAAAAACATTAAATTTAAAAAATATTCAGGCTGTCAGTTATCCTTGGACTCATTGTAGCGTAAGCCTAGTATGCCTAAAGAGGTCGAAAACGCGACAGTGCTGAACTTGCTAGCAATTACAAGCCAAATATACCAGAAATAGGTATGATAAATGTGCACATATGCCAGTACATAAGAAGCCAAGAAGATGTGCCACTCTGTAGTACTCGTAATGAACCCCACAAATCATCTTGGAGTTGTTCTACATGTGACGTTGGCCTCTGTCTTAGTGACAAAAAAATTGTTTTATGCTTTTCCTCAACTAAATAGGGTGACTTATAGAATTTTGTAGAACTTATTAAAATATATCATGTGATTATAACAATTTTTAATGATATATATCTGTGCCTGCCCATGTGTTCCCAAAGTCTAAGACACCCTTCATGCCTTAAATCACTTTTCAAATATTTTTTTTGTTATTAACATGTTTATTTAGACTCCTTCAATAGATTGGTGCCTCACAAAAACTTTTTTATTTTGTTAGAATTAATTCCGGCGTCAAAGGTTAATCAGGAGTTTCTTTCTAAAATATTTGATGAGAAGTAATCGATCGTAATTTCTATTTATTTAGAATATCTTAGTGTTTTTTTTTAGATTTTCAAGTGATTTTTTTTTATTTAGCGTATGATTTCACCCCCTAAGAGGGCGAGTTTTTATAAAAAAAAGTTTGACATAATTAAAGCTGGCTTAATCTTTCTAATGAGAAAAGTAAGATCGATTATAAAATATTTGACGGTTTTCTTATATTGTCATGATATTTTCGTATGTTATCACGTTCGTTAAATAGACACTGGTGCGAGGTACACGAATTGAATTTCTAATAATTTACAATATCCTAGTAGTTTTTCCTAGATTTTTCAAGTAATTTTTGGTTTAATCATATTTAGGGGACGATTTAACCCCCTTAGCGAGTTAAAGGTGAACTTTTAACTATATTGTATAAAAACTAATTTATTTGTTATGTTTATTATTTATTTAATTGAATTACTTTTTTTGTATTTACTTTTATTCATATATTTTAATTTTGCGTCATCATATCAACTTCCTAAATTGACGTTTTCACATTTTTGATAAGCTGAAAAATATATTCATATTCCATTTTTATTACCGATAATTTGACATATACAAAATATTTTTCGGATTTTAAGGTCTGTGGAAAGGGTAAGAAAATAGGCTCTTTATTTAGTAGATGTTTATATCCAATAATATTACATACAAACGTGTTAAATTGATAACCTTTGTTTTTTGAAATTAATTAAGTGGCAACAATTCAACATGTATTTTTTTAAATTAAATTTATATAAATTATCTTTTTATCTCTGGATAAAATTTAGTCAGGTAGCTCATAAAATACTGTAACAATTCCCGCCATCCTTTCGTGCTCTTATATGGAATCTTAAACAACTCTCTCTAGGAAGTACAAGTGTTCCGATTTTGCTAAATTATCATTTGCGAAGAAGACGCCGGTAATACACAGCGGGACAATTTAGGCGAAGAAATTACACAGTGAATATTCGTTATTAGGCGAAACAGATTTTAAACAAACTTCATAAAAGACTCTTTTCTTTGCTTTTGTTTGGAGACCTGTAAGGCAGAGAATTTCTACGAAATGCTGCTGGTTTTAACAAGATTTAATTCTCTCGAAATATGTCTGACAGATTTTCGAGCTATTTTCTTAGAAAATAGTTTCGCTACTCAAATGAAATAGTGGTAACAGGTATTGTCATTATTATTTTAAAGGCGGTGAGAATTAAAATATATTTAAAGGTTCTATTTGTTTTAAAAATAAGTTGACTTGATTTCCTTAAAATAATTTCTTTAAGTTAAGTCGTGGCAGCATTGATCAAATTAGGTGATTTGGTATGTTGTGTCCCAGGCCATTCAAAATTTGGTTTCATGCCAGGTTTAATGTTTGTGGAGGGTGCAGTGAATTTGCAATCTTCTTCCATCATATCCAATACATGTTCGATGGGGAAATGTCTGGAAATCGAGGAGTCAACTGAAACAAATTTACAGCGAACGCTTTTAAAAAATCTAAACTACACGTGCGACATGAAGTGTGCATTATCCTGCTCACAAAGTGAGTCTTGCAGAAATGTTTTCAAAAGGGAAGTGTAGTTGCAAAACTTCGTGGATATAACATTGGGCAGCCATGCTAGCTGAAATGAACACTAATACCTGCCACCCACGGTACGATAAATATGCCGTTCGATAGAAAGTGGACGTTCCGTCTTTCACCACGTCTCTTTCTTACCCTTGGCACGGCCATCTTGTGTGCCCAAACATAATCTGGACTTATTGCTGAATACGAATGAGTTCCATTTTCATATAAGTCTCTTTATACTCCCATATCACTTATTTACCAAGCAATGCTGTGGGATGAGATAGTTACAAGAAGGGGACGGTATGAAAACAGTCCAAAGATCTTATTCCACAATAAGCTGTCCTCGTTTTTATTGCCCCTAAGACAGCAAACCACTAAATTCGTAATTGTCTGTTGTGGAAAATCGATCTTCAAGTGTTAGTTGCCTCAGAAATAACGATCCTGTCCTTCTGTGGTCTGTTGTCCTTGGCATCCAGTACCTCCTAACTCGTCGATTTATGGCCTTCTTGGAACCACGCTCAGCAACATCTCATTACTGTAGCTTCGTTTAGTTCTTACTTTTTGATGCTTACTAGTTTTATCAAAAACAATAAATATTTCCTGGGTGTTCCATTTTCTATGTCATTTTGGTATATTTTATTATCCTGGAGCACTCGTATTGCGTTCTTACCAAAGTAGATATTTAGTGTTTCAAAAGCTGGGCCGCAATTTTAGAATTTTCTCAATGAGAGACAGTATTTTATAATTAATGTGTCTAGAACGCAGATATATATAGAATTACTTACAACAGGTATACTGTGAATGCACCATAGCTACTTTTAAATTTAGTTTAACAAATATCCTGTTTGTTGCATCGAAAGGAATATAAATGTAGAGGCCGTGGGATTCTCAATAGCAAAACTCAATTGAATGAAATTTTAAAGGGGGTACCATCATGTGCTTGGGACAATCGGGACTACGATTTAAAGGGTTCTAACTTACATAACAATGATTTTGAAGGTTTAGAGATGAGTTTAGGAAAGGTACAGGGCGGATGCCATGAAAAAAAAAACATACATTTGACTAAAGTGCCTCAAAGTACAGTGTAAAAATTATAACGCATAGACCATATAAATAAGAGAACGTTAGGATTGTGCTTTATCACATTATAAGAGAATATTATTTGAATTCTATAAAATATATGTGGTTTTTGGAAAAAAAAATATCAACCCTGGACTGTATTAAAGGAGTGAAAAACAGGGATAATTAGCTGCTCTAAAACAATTTTGTGGAAATTTCTAAGAAATAATGGATTTAAATATAAAAAATTACCAACGTCAGAGCATTATGAAAAGCGAAAGACCTATTCGTTGAAGAAATAAATATCTACAAAAAAAAATTAAATTACGAAAATCAAATTATATTTGATATTTTAACTTGGTATGATATTATTAAAATAGGTTAAGTAGACGAAAACAAAAGAAAATGTAGTATTGACGTACCATCCAGCAAGGGAGAATGAATAAGTATTTTACACTTTGAAGGATCTGATGGTTTTTTAGTAAATAGAAAAAATAAGAAAGTTGATCTTGTTGACCATAAGAAAGAGTAGCTAATGAATCGAAACGGTGAAAGTAACAAAATAAATTTTTTCTACTCCTATATTAGTAAGAACCTAATTACACACCGTCTACTTTATCCAGTAAATCTCTAATTACAAAACACCTATACTGTAAGGAGCCAGAGCTGTGCGTAAGGGCAGTTACGTAATATATATATATATATATATATATATATATATATATATATATATATATATATATATATATATATATATATATATATATATATATATATATATATATATATATATATATATATATATATATATATATATATTACGTAACAATTCCACAATCGCACATTAGCCGCGAGCCCCAAAATCTTGAAAACTTTCAATAGATTTTACGTAAAAGCTGGCTATGAAACAAATAGCATCCTTGACAACGCAAATGTTTGTATATTATTATTTGTATTGTTACTTAAAGTTTACATAATCTTCTGCTTTTATTTATAAAAAAACTAAACATAAAGTCGTAGAAAAGTATAGTACACAACTCGAGTGAAGTAGCCCATTACACACTCTTTCGAATTACGGTACTCGCTAAAAACAATACCGTAATTTTCGAAATCGTGTAATGAATCTTCCACTCTCGGTATGTAATATATTATTACGTTACCTAATTTTTACATTTTTTTATTAAAAAGGCCCTTTATTATTTTTAATAGATAATAGCTATTTATTGAACAAGGGTATCATTAAAAGCAAATAACAATCGAGGCCATTTAACCCGTAAGCCTAGAGAGCATTTTAAATAAAATATTTCTTACTTTTGATAATACAAAAGAGGTTTATTTTATAATATTTAATTTAAATATAAAATATGTCTTTATAAATATTGTTTGTAGAATGTCTTAGTGTTCGAGATTCTAATTTTGAGATGTTAAATTTCTTTCTGTCAAATTTAAAGAAGTTTATTTTCTTTAAAAAAATTATTTAGTGCTAAAATTATATATTACGTTACAAGGTAGCTGTGAGTTATAACTTTTTGACATATGGTAGGCATTAATTGAGATCACTTCTAAAATGCATAATGAGACTGAATTCATTCAAGTCGCATTAAAAAAGACTAAATTAAGAAATCATTATTTATCCTTTCGTTCAACTCCCATAAAACTCATTTCAGCAGATCCTTTGGTCCCATTAAAATAAGGGTATAGAGTGTGCTTAGCCCTGTGAATTTTTTAAGTTAAATTTTTAACTTTTTTAAAATTCTTTATTTTTAATATGGAACATGTAACAACCTTAGCGATTATTTTACCCTATAAGCAAAATAAGAAAACCAAGAAAAAATTAATGTAAGATTACAAAAATGTATTTATATTCTTAAATCAAAATTGTAACAATTTAAATTTTAAATATTAATAAATTCTCGATTTTTATATTTATAGAATAATTTTAGCAAATGGTGAATATTATAATTTTAGTTTTCTCGTTCGGGGTGGAAGATACTGTTTTTGTTTAGAAAATCTGCCAGTTGATAGGAGTCAACGGGGCTAACACATTTGAATCTCTATACTTTCGAGCACTATCCAGGGCGTGTTAATTTTATGTCGAATCTCTTTTGTTTATTTGAAATCATTATTTTATTATTCAGTGAGATTCCTACAAAAAAGCAAAATTCTCAAAACAATAGTGGTTATTAAGCCTAGATATGGTTTAATTTTAGGCACTGTATTTATTACTTAAACATTTCTCCCGAAACTTTTTAGCAATGAGCACCGTCATATACATTATCCAGACTGTATCCTTTTCCTTTAATAAAGGGTATTACATGACGTCATAAACCCCACGTTCATTTAATTCCAGTTGTTAAATTCCAAATACGCTTAACTGACAGCCTCGTCACATTTAAATATACTTAACATTTCTCTACCCCTGCTAAAGTGCCAACTCAGCGCTTGCAGCGTAAAAGCACAACCGGGAAAGAATAGTTAATCACTTTTCTGAAGTTTATTCTTTTAGCCGCATAGTGGGGCGAACCACCTATTTCTCAGATAAAAAACATTATACTAATGTGAGTTACTGTTATGAGCAGTTTACTCATATATAATTTTGGCAAAAAATCTTTTAATTTATTGTTTTATTATTTATCTTTATAACAGCCATATCAAAAAAACAATGGGGACAACATAAGTTTCTCTGCAATCACAAAGGTATCGTTGAATCTTGATGTAAAGCCAAAACACAACAACTTGTTTCCCTATGTTTCTATGTTTTTACAAAAGGCTATCGAAACCTACACATTTGCTACCGTGGATGAGGAAGTTTTTAGATGTTTGAAGCCCATTTTTCCCCAGTTAAATTATTTAATTAGAATGTAATTGCAAAATTACCAAATTTTCGGTTCAGGGTAAAACCAAACAGACACTAGCCACCAGCAAACAATATTTGTTATCAAGACTTTGTCAAAATCAGGACATACAGCTGATAAATGGTGTTTTTTTTCGTTGCATCTATCTACAACCATTACATTAAAGTAAAAGACACGTTAACATTATTTTTATTAAACCTATTATTAAATGTAACAAGTATTTTCAACTTATTTTTCCATCAAGCCCTATCTTGTCCATTTCAACCACATTAAACGTATTGTCAGTAAATTCGGTTCAAACCCATCGCAGTAAATAATTGTGAATATTTAACTCAGAAGATCGAAAATAGATCCGAAAAAAAGAGAACTGAACTCTTAATATTTCACTAGGTGTGGAAAAATAAAATGAAATAAAATACAATAACTTTTTAAAAAATGAAATAAGATCACATAAAAGCTTTAATTAAACAAATGTTTTAACATCCCCCTCATTAACACCTAAACAATATAATCGATCATAAAATTCATTTTTAACGTTGCTAAGTTGATATATTATATATAGTGTTTTGTAGCTGGTTTAGATTCTCAAATAATTTTACACTTTATAAATAACACTTTTAAGTGATCCCACAGAAAGTCATTCGGTGAAAGATCAAGTGACCTAGCTGGACAAAGTATCCGGTACCGTGAACCAATAATATTGCGGATAAAGCATTTTTCAGTACTTTTTAACCATACGGGCATTATGGTAGGGCGTATCCATTTGGTACCAGATTGGCTGATCTTCGCGAACAACTTCTTCAAGGCGGAGTCAAATTTAATTTGAAATAAGTCAAATAGGTTTGCTGTCAGTTATAGTCATAAAAGGGTTCGATGATATGCTGTCCGATAATTCCCACGAATACATTTGTTTTTTTTGGGAAATTGTGTCCAGTATAAACAAAGCGATGTTTCATTTCTTTGGCTAAAATACCGACAATTCTGAACATTTGGTTCATTGTTGAGAATTGAATATATATTCATCAGGAAAACAAATATTTCCTTAAAATTTCTCTCGTTATTTGCACTTTCCATCATTTTAAAACAACATGCGATATTTCTCTATTCATTTTCCTTTCTGCGGCCTTGATGTTTCTCAAATTTATGATAATATTTGTGTTTTTGAAAGTGCGCAATACCATTGTATGATGTTAATTTACCTCTTGTCCAAGAACCTTCATTACTAATAATTTTGTTTTTTCCTTCACACTCAGAAGAATATTAAGATCTAGTGCTCTCTCTTTCTTTGGCTCTATTTTCGATATACTCAGATGAACATTTACAATTATTTTGTGGTACTTTCAAAACAAAGACTGACATTTTTGCCTAAAACAACAGGCAACATCTGTAAGACCATTATGGTAAATAAATATTTTTAATCACTTCTGGTTAGTCTTGCAGATGACTGGTTACTACTTCTAGCTGGTTACTAATTACACACAGATTGTCATTAATGAATTAAGAAAGGACAAACATGCTAATTTTGTCAAAAATGTCACTGATTCTGTTCCACTGTGTATACGTCCCATTTTCTCTCGGCAAATATCTTTAAGTCAATTAGAATTCGGAGTGCAGAATTGCAAGAATTATAAAGTTTTAATTTGCATGTGCAGTATTATTAATGAAGTGTCTTGTTAAAATATGTAGTGTTACTTGCTTACTAAGGGAATATGCAAGTGGTATTATAATAATACCGCACAAGAACTTATTAAAAATCGGAATAAAATTTTTAAAAATCACACAAAAATTAATATACATGGTGTTTAACATTATCTAGTAAATGATTAGAGATATAAGGTGGTTGTAATTAACATACAAATGTAAACAGCAAGCCTATAGTATTTAAATGGTACAAACTAATTTTATTTAAGAATTTTTTTAAAAATTAAAAAAAATACGTTTAAACTTGATTGATTGATTAAGAGACTTACAACTACCTCTCTAAATGTGGATACAAATTATGCATTAAGCATCTTCATTCAGTGCAACATCAATATGTAATGACTTTCCAACCCTAAAACCACGTAGATTTAAACTACTCGGACTAGAGCAACTTCCGGCCTCAAATAAATAATGACAATAATTATAACTTGTGTAATTCATTTATTACAATCCAGTGACAGGTCATATTCTTATACTTTTATATGTAGTTGTGCTGCTATAACCTATCCATAATACTTAATTTATGGTCTGCGATGTGAATTTTTGTAAGATATGTTTAAATTTTGTTTGGTTATGATTAGTCTTAAATTTAAAATATTACTTTTTAATTTTTTAAATTTAATAACTTTATACTAAACTTAAAGGATTTTTAAGATCATATTAAGTTTAATATTTATTTTTTGTCACATGAAAGCTAAATACCTAATTCATAAAAAAAATAAAATAAAAAAAAATATACTACGACATGGCTTAAAATTAGTAAATTAAAAAAAAATACTTTACGGAAATGGTTGTGTTAAAAAAACGACTTCGTTAGATAAACTACATAAGATTGCAGTACAACTGTTATTTAATCATTGAATTTTGTTTAAAAAAAAGCATTAAAATAGTATCTTATGTATAAGTAATTAAAAAAAAAACGCTGAAACATTGCATCTTTAGCTAACTCAATTTTTTCTTTCATTAAGTCATGTGCGAGCTCTATGAGAAGGTCTTTTAAACTGAACCCAATACCGCCAAAAAGTAGGGGTCTACTAATTTCTCTCCAAATCAGTCCCATAAGTTTTTAATTTGAATTACTAACTAAAGTGGTTCTTGTACTCTTCTTTGTAGTTTAAAAAATTTTAAAATTATTTTTTCTACTTAACATGTCTTCAGTCTGTGATAAATAATGTCAACCTCACGTAGAATCCTTTCGGCGGGTTAAAAGTATTAAATCCATCCTATTCTTCTTTAAGATCCTTAATAAAGTATTTTTCTACTCTCTACTACAAATAGCTTCATAAAAGAAATCTAATGATTTTAAGTTCGGAAACATTGGTGTCCATTAAATTGGATTCTGAAATCTATCACCGATTTAAATAAATTTTACTCTAGTATCTTAGAATATTCAAACTAAAATCGGGGGGGCAGCAACTTATTAAAACCATATTAACCTATTACCATAAGTATTAAATTAAAATACGAAAATCTAAGTAACGCACAGCAAGATTTTTTTTAAAAGAAATTAAACATTCTTTATTTATTATGTTTTACACACTGAATTTTTAGGGATGTTGTGTATGTCCTTAGGTATTCACTAGTAAATATGAAGTCAGACCAAAGTCGATATCTATGACTATTGATCATTTTATTTAAATAAATGATTGCTTATCAAAAAGTTAAATTTTGGAAAAATATCTTATTTCCATAAATCTTTCGATCATGTCTTCACAGAATTGTAATCCCCTATTGTATTTAAACTTTAAAAATTTCCCTATGCAACATGCACTTTGTATGAGTAATACATCGATCTCTTTAATACTCTCCTACAGAATTTCTACTAGCATCGTTATAGATAAGTTATCCCAAGTTTTTATTTTTTAAGTAAAGGCGGGGGGTTTGGGACATTTTTAGGTAAATCCCTTTGCCCCTATACTCTTAATTTTGAATAACATCCTACTTACACTTCTCCGCCAATTAGACTCAAAAAATTTTTCATTTATTAAGACATACTTTCTCCTGGGCCCCCGTCTTTGTCTCCAAAAAATCCAACAATATTAATTATTTAATACGCTGATTTTTTAAGAACACCATAATTAAAAAATGAAAAATTTTTTTACAAGTCCAGTAAACAAATATTTTTTAAAGTTGAAAGGCAAGACCAAATAAACAGAATAAACTGTGAAAAAACTCTCCACGAGGTTTAATAAATATTTCTGTTCCAATAAACTTTTTATTTTTTGGTTACTCAAAATATGCACCTGGTTTTTCAATGGGAAAATTTTTTATATTAGGAAGTTGTTTCCTTATGTATGGGCAGTAAAAAAACATAGTTAGTTTTTGTAAAAAAATTATACGAACTGGTTTTAGTGAAACGAAATAAGCAGATCCCACTTTGTTAACATCTGAATTTAGTTTTACAAAATCTTTTTATACAGCCATAACATGATCTAGAAAACTATTTAAAATGGGTGGATAGAGATAATATTGCAAAAACAAGCTGAAAATATTCCGGAAGGAACGAAGAATTTTGATCAATTCCCGTGCTTCATCGTTTTTTTAATAACCCATAAGAGGATTGCGGGAAGAAAGCTGAAAATATTACAGAAAGACAAAAAGGAATTTAAACCAAGTTCAATGTTTTAAAGTTTACAGACCCCATACAGAGGATGCTAATTTTGTGCGAAACAAAATAAGCAGATCCCCACTTTGTTGACATCTGGATACAGTTTTATAAGACCTTCTCATACAGCCTTTACATGACCTAGATTACCATTTAAAAAATGTGTAGCTAAAGATTAAAGAATTGCAGGAAAAAAGCTTAAATTATTACAGAAAGACAAAAAAGAATTTAAACCAATTTCCGTGTTACGACGTTTTTTTTTTTAATTATCCATACAGAAGATGCGAATTTTGTGTGAAACAAAATAAGCAGATCCCCACTTTCTTGACATTTGGATCCAGTTTTATGAGACCTTCTCATACAGCCTTTACATGACTCAAATTACCGTTTGAAAAAAATGAGTAGCTAGAGATTAAAGCATTGCAGAAAGGAAGCTAAAAAATTTACAGAAAGACGAAAAAGTTTTAAACCAATTTTCATGCTACAACGTTTTTTTATAACCCATACAGAGAATGCAAATTTTGTTCATTCTCAGTTTATAACTTTACCATTACATTTTAATTAAAACTCTTGTGGTTATATTTACAACTCGATGTATCTTTAAGCCGCCACTGATGACAACAATAATTTCAACTTGTAAGTGTAATTTCGCTTCACTACAGACTCACCCTGCAGCCGCTGAGACAAAGCGATGGCATAACCCGTTAAGGGTCTCTTAAAGCCGGCTAATGTTATTTCTTGTTGTATTACATGTAATATTTTCTGGTTTATTTTACACGAAGCCTGTTAAGATGACAGTTTACAAACTAAGCTGTTAGTTTTAAAATGTTTCGAGTTAACTTTTGAATGAGATTTTTCTTTGATAACTTAACTTCAGTTAAATCGTTTACTTTTACCAAAATGACCGAAAAAAAATTTCTAGTAAGTAAACATTAATAGACTGAACAAATCACTATAATTCTATTTGTTCCTAAAAGAACAGTTAAATTATACTGAATTAATGTCATTTCGGTTTTTAAAAGTTCTGACCATTTTATTAATAACTAATTATAGTAAAAATAATAAAAAAATTGTAAAAAAACCTAATTTTTCTTTTAATCTTATTCCAAATGGATTGTTTATAATTGATTATTGTACTTTCTATAACTGAAACACAAACTCTTAATACTTGAAAATTAGTTTCTACTTTTTAGTCCGGTTTGCTATAAAAGTGTGTTTTTAGTCTTTTAAATTTAAATTTATTTTCTTATTTTTTAGTCTCAAAGCAACATCAGAAGTAATCCTAATCAAGAATCTAGATTTTTAGTATATCTTATATTTATCAATAAATCTATTATGGCCAAAGGATCATAACAAAATTCCATATGAAAAAGGAAAACCCCATAGATAACTCAACATAAGGGTCAGTAAAAAATAATTTCCTTAAAAATAATTCTTTTGTTGCCAGTAACCTTATTCTTGTAAAAAGCGTTTTGTGCTATTTTGCTCTTATATGGCAAATGCGCAAGGATTGTCATTTTGACAAATAAATACAGGGTGTTACTTAATGGTATGTCATAATTTGAAGGAGGCATTCCTGGATCGATTTTAAGTCGAAAAGTTCATATAAACGTGGGCCCTAAAATACTTAGTTATTAAGATACAGGGTGTTAAAGTTTTATTTTATTTTCACTTTTAATACATTTTCAAAAAACGGTTTGAGATATTGAACTGAATTTTGGCACAGGATATTATGGCATAAAAACACACTTTTCAGATGTTCTTTTAAATTTTTTTTTTGCAACCAGTGGCGTAGCTATGACGAATTTTCAAAACAATTTTACAAAAAAAATACTACGCCATTGACTTGGGAAAAAAATTATGGTTTTATAATAATTATCAATCAATTATAAACAAAAAATCCCTTTCATTTTTGCCGTAAAACTTACCGTTTGGGAGAAATCGTTAATTAAAAAAATGTCTTATGTACCCAAATTGCATCTTGAAAAATTATTATTGAAATAAATCAAGTTAGCTTTGCTCGTTGCCAGCGATTGTTGTTTTGTTGTTGTAAATATTATGACACTGACGTTAATTATCATTCTTGACAGTTTGTATTTATTTCTCCTTCGATCTTAAAACGTGCATTTTGCTAGTTAAAAAAATGCAAATTATTCTAATTTGGAAATGACACAAATGCATTTCCTTTATGGTCTAGCTAATGGTAATGCTGTGGAGGCGCGGCGTTTGTATCAAGAAAGGTATCCTAATCGCGCTCTCCCAGATAGACGAACATTTATAAACATTCATCGTCGTCTGACTGAATCTGGCATTTTTAAAGCTAATATTTCCAGGAAGGCCCCGTACAGTTAGAACACCAAGCAGTGGAGGAGGCTGTCCTGCATGCAGTCGAAGAAGATCCAACCACAAGTACGCGAAAAATAGGTGTGGCATTAAACATCTGCTACAAGACGGTATGGGAGATTTTAGAGATTCTTTGTTATATCCTTCTCACATACAAGGGTTCAGGCATTGCTTCCTAGAGATTATGAACCACGTACGCAATTTTGTAGATGGTATCTCCAAAAGTAACAGAAAATCCTCATTTTGATGCCAAAATATTGTTTACGGACGAAGCAAATTTTTCAAAAATGCAATAACCAATTTCCATAACAATCATTACTGGGCCCAGGAAAACCCTCATGCGAATACAGGACACATTTTCAGGAACAATTTTCACTGAACGTTTGGATCGGTATCGTATCCGACCATTTAATTAGACCATTTTTTTTACCAGGACGCCTTAACGGGCAGGATTATTGTAATTTTCTCCAAAATGATTTGCCTTTGCTTCTTGAAAATGTTCCTCTTCAGTTACGGCAACAACTTTGGTTTATGCATGATGGCGCTCCCGCCCACTTTAGCATATTGGCTCGTGAGCATTTAAATAGAGCCCTACCAAAATCATTGGATGGCCGTGGAGGACCACAATTTTGGCCACCTAGATCGCCTGACCTGAACAGCCTAGATTTTTATTTGTGGGGACACCTAAAAACATTAGTTTATCATACACCAATTGTGACATTAGAAGAACTCAGAAATAGAATTATTGACGGATGTGAAACTATCCGAAACACGCATGGAATTTTTGAAAGGGTTCGTAATTCATTGAGAAGAAGAGCAGAAGCCTGCATAGAGGCGAGAGGTGGTCATTTCCAACATTTTTTGTGAATTATGTATGTATTGTATTTAATTGTTATTGCTTTTTGTTCACTAGTTTGTAAGAAAATAGCTTAAAAATAAATATTTGAAAAATGTATTTAAAATTGAAAATAAAAATTTAACACAATCAAGAATGATAATTAACGTCAGTGTCATAATGTTTACAACAACAAAACAACAATCGCTGGCAACAAGCAAAGCTAACTGATTTATTTCAATAATAATTTTTCAAGATGCAATTTGGGTACATAAGACATTTTTTAATTAACGATTTTCCCAAACGGTAGTTTTACGGCAAAAATGAAAGAGGGATTTTTTGTTTATAATTGATTGATAATTATTATAAAACCATAACTTTCCAAGTCAATGGCGTAGTATTTTTTTGTAAAATTGTTTTGAAAATAGCTACGCCACTGGTTGCAAAAAAAATTAAATGAACATCTGAAAAGTGTGTTTTAATGCCATAATATCCTGTGCCAAAATTCAGTTCAATATCTCAAACCGTCTTTGAGAAATGTATTAAAAAGTGAAAATAAAATAAAACTTTAACACCCTGTATCTTAATAACTAAGCATTTTAGGGCCCACGTTTATATGAACTTTTCGACTTAAAATCGATCCAGAATGCCTCCTTCAAATTATGACATACCATTAAGTAACACCCTGTATAAAAAATATCCTTATGATCCTGGTCAGGACCTTAGCATGAACTTATGAGATTATTGTATTATCATTGGCCCTTTACCCCGTGCAAATTTTAAAGTAAATCAAATTTTCTCAAGTTGGTAAAAATTAAGTTAACCAAATTTCGTTACATACAGGTGAAGCCTATTCATAAGATATTTTTTTATATATCACCAAATGTATTAACCCTTACTTTTTTTAGTCCTTTGTCTTTAAGGAATATAATTAAAAAACAATATATTGCTTTCTCTTGATAGGTATTACAAGTCAGGGATGTTGCGGATGCAGATTTTTTCAACGCTCACATCCGCGGATGCGACTGCGGATCTTGTTTTTTTTTTACAAGAAACTATATGGGTACAGAAGTAAAATAACAGGAATAGTATTTATTTATTAAATAACCGAAATGTTCAAGGAGTTTAATATTAAGCGGAACTGAACACGTAATAATTGATTTACCGTAAACAAATGATACGCAATAACAAACGCGTCGGAGTCGAAACTTGTCACCGAACGGAATATCTGCTACTATTGGTCAATAATTACGTGTGGACGGCACGCGCCACTCGCCGGCCCCACCTAATTTTTTTTTGTAGAGCAACTTGTACGACATCCGCATCCGCATAAAACTCCGCATAGTTCACATGCATAAGCGGATGCGGATATCAAATTGATGCGAAAGTTCCGCAATTGCGGATGTGGATGCGAATATTCGCAACATTCCTGTTACAAGTATACCAGATTTGAATATATCTTAGTCTGTTCACGGGATAAAGCGACAACAATCAGACAGTCCAAAAGATTGACCGAAAGAGCGAAGAAAATGGAAAACCAGGTTTCTAAGGTTAAAAGACCTTGAAGCATGAAGATTAAGAATAACTTCGAGGTGCTACTTTTTGACTATAGCAAAACTTTTCTTATGGCGAGTCAGAGTCAGAAATTTGACTTTTATTTTTATGATCTTATTTTTTAAGAAAAAGTTTAAGAAATACGTATATATTTTTTCATTTAGATGTTTAAAGGCGAGCAGAGTCAAGAGTTTTTTTAGACTGCCTTTTTTTGAAAATTTTTGTGATATAAACAGGCATTACATACAATGCAAGTCTTGAATTTAAAATAAATTCAACAAACCAAAAATACGTTATTTTTGAAAAAACTGTTCCAAATTAGAAATATGACGTTGTCGATAATTTTTTTAAAATCGAAACCTAAGTTTTATTATGAATGTTTCTAAAGCGTCTATTAGGTTATACGTAACTACCCAATTTCAAATTTTTTGTCCATGTCTTGAAATTTTAAATAACAAAATTTTACCTAAAAAATAAACCATATTTTATTTACATTAATAATGTATTTTCAAAACATGCTGAAAATGTGCAGAAAGGGGTTTTAGACCCGCGCGAATCGATCACGTATGTCAGAACTTGGGAACTCCAAAAAAAGTCAAAACTTCTTTACGTAAAATTGTATCGAACTAATTACTTTTTAATCGTTATTATGATATGGAAAAGACATTTTTTTACGCACGCGTGCTTAAAAGTTAACACATTGGTGTTTGTCTTGGAAATGGTAATTTAGTAAACGATGTAGCATCTCCAATGTCTTTTTTTTATAAAAAAGTCAACTCTTCTCTTCTACAGGCTCCAAAAATTGCAACGATTAACAACATTTTCTTTAATATATAGTTTTCGTCGTCAACTTCTTTCAGGAAGTTTACAACCCCTTCTTGGGAAAAAAATTTTGGACTGTCTCGGTATATAACCAATTAACTTTCTCTCGAGAAATGCAATATTAGTGAATTTACTGATGTCCACATTTTTATTGAAATAAGTTGTGGTTAGTTGTGGTTAGTGCGCATTATTGAATAAAGTTAGTGCGCATTATTGAATAAGGATTCATATAGTAGAAGGGGCACGTTTTAAAAATAGCTGCTGACAAGTACACCAAAATAACTTTTTCTGATATATTCAATACCTTCTTGTTTCTGCGCACCAAGCATAATTTTTTTTGTAAATTTTTTGATACAATTCCTGAGAAATTATTGTGCGGAAAGCAGCTTCTGTTTCATTTTCTATATCAGAGTTTTCAGATTTGTTAAAAATATTCTCGTAATTACAAAAATTTGGATTTAAAAATATGAAATTATTTCTTTTACCACTTTTACTGACAAATAGTGACATTCGACAAAGTTTGATTTTGTACGTACCAACTAATGCTTAGCAATAAATAGCCCCCTTGTGTATGGTAATTTAAATATTATGGCGACCACAAATAAACTTTTTGTAAATTAAATTACTAACACATCGATTTTACTATAAAATCTTGTTTGATACATGTTGCAAATGCAGTGTTTTAGGCATCATCACATCGCGTGCCTAAAACCCTACTATTTCGCAATATGTATCAAAAATAACTATTGACTCATGTTAGATAATTTAAAGAATCACACTATATATTTTTTTTTAGGAAAAATAAATAATTAATTTAATATTTAATAACCAAATGTTTATTCTCTTTTTGTTACTCTCAAACAAGCTTTAATTGTCATCGCAGCTGTTTACAGAAAACTCTTAATAAGTAAAATAAAACAATCGGTCCTTACCAACACAGGCCTTATGGAACATTACGTTTGTCACAAATTTTTTAATTAAAAAAGAAACCCTAACGAGATATCTTAAACAGCGCAAAGACTCGATGACAAAAGACATTTTTGATTAAGTACCCCGATTTTGGACACAAATGTTGCCTCTGGCAGAGCAGATTCAGAACTTTCTTTAATTATTTTCTTTATGTCGACGTAAGTCATAATGTGTAAAAAGTAAAATTTAAATATTTAAAAGGTTTAATATAATTTTGAAATATTTTTTAGTGTAATAGAACGGGAAAGTAAATGAAAAAGATTTAACTAGGTTGAACATTTTTACTTTACGCTCTATTTTTTTCATTAAGGTAAGAAGCTCTTACAAAACATAAAAAGAAATATGAAACATGTATTTTAATAGCTCTTTTTATATTGATATAAAGTCTTAATGAAGACGAAGCCCGAAAACCTCCTCAACCTCTTCAAAAATGCCCCTAAAGATCGGAGGGCTGCAGTTGACGACTTTTTGTGGATTGCCTTACGAAAATATTTTTCAACTGTTGTCAAACCTAGAGCCCCTACACAGTAAGTAGGCTTAATCTTACTATTTTCAAAGCAGAAAATCCACCCTCACCCCACCCCTCATAGCTGTCATTTGACTGGTTCCCGTTTATCGATTCTAAAAGCATTTTATCGTGAATTACATACCAGAGCCGTCTAAATGATCACATTTAAAACCATCCGACACCAACAAATTAAACTTTCACCCTTAAAACCAACCCTGGGGGAGGGAACAACCCCAGTCCTCACCAAAGCCTGACATATATTCCTGCTTACGGGTTGTCAATCAGGGTGATCGTGGATGTCATTTCACAGATCTCTGAGAGGTTACAACTCAATATCCTTCGATTTTCTTTATTGAGGGCGATCCATACTTTTTTAAGAATATTGTGTACTAATCGCTTAGGGGCTGTGGAATATAATTCACGATCACCCTGATTGAGAACCTGTAAGCAGAAACATATGGCAGGCCATCGAACTGCTGCATGCTTTTAAAATGGGTAAACGGGAAAAGTCCCATGACGAGCTAAAGGGTGAGGTGGATTCTGCTGCTTTGGAAATGATAGGACTAAGCCTAGTTACTGTGTATGGGTCAAGAGCTATCCAAATAAAAAGTTTCATAAAAATGGACCGGTGTTCAATTTCCATATATTTTGTGCGGGGTTCTTTGAGTGAAAAACTGCAAGAGAAATACCGTTTTTTTTTTAAATTCCATAAAAAATTATAAATAGTCTTTTGGGTAAAAAAATTACTTATTAATTTCTAAAAAAAACAAAGCTTATGTAACTAAAACAACAACTCAAAAAAACGTAAGTTTAAAAATAAAAGAAAAAAACCCTTTTTATCCTTATTTATGTAGCAGTAAAAAACACAGTATGGGATCAATTGATTTTTATTGAAGTATTTCTCCTAGCTAATGGGATAAAAAAAAAATGTTTATTTCACAGTTATATACCTAAGCTTATTATTATTATTTTACGTAATATATTGACATAAAAATTTATAACATAAAAAAAACCCTCTTAACTGAGATAATTTAGACTAATTTATTCTGACCTAATTAACAAATACCCTGTAAAATTTGTAGAAATTGTAGAAGTAAAAAAACCCTGCTTAAAAATTTTAAATCCTCACTTTTTATTTTCTTAAAAATTTAAACCCCTTTGTATTACCCTTTGTAAAATGAACCATTTAGGCCCAAAGAGTTTTGTTAAAGATACGGTATTAAATGATGCGTAACATCAAGACAAAGCAAGATAAAGACATTTGAAAATAAAGAGAGGCTTGTAACCTAGTTTGTATTAAATTAAATAACAAATCTAGAATCAATTTAATTAGTTTCTTTTTAAAAAAGTTTTATTTTTAGTAAAAAATATAATTTCTAATTAAAACTTTTTTACTTATTTGCAAAAACATAGTTTTAATTTTCTAAAACGAATTAACTTCTAGTCGAGGTACTTCTTTTACTAATTTAGTACCAAGGTTCAAATTTGTTTTTACTTATAATACTAAGGCCCTCACTTTATATTTAAATTTTTCACTTGTAAGTTTTACAAGATATGTTGTCACTCCACACAATTTCCTTGCCCATTATTTTCCGACCCATATGAAATTTAAAAATTGAAACGTCTAAACTCAAGATGGGAGTAACACGTGCTCAGTGATTTTCAAACCAAGAAAAAAAAAACAAAGCTGCATAGAAATGAAACCGAAACAACTAGATCAATAATTACCACTTAGATAAAAGTAAAACGAGCATATCACGACTAAAGGAATTTGGTTGAGAACTAATCAGAACTAATGGAGTGGAAAATATTTAGTTTTTGTTTTGGTAAAAACCCTAACGTCAGAGGGTAATAGTTTGCACACAAGGGCCTAAAAACAATTACAAAAAAAATAACTCTATGGCGGGGCAACAACTTTTACATAGTATTTAAAAATGTTAAGATCTTTTCATTTTATACTTTATTATATTGAATCCTTAACTAAAAATGTATCTTAATAAAACAACTATTTAAATAAACATTTTAAAAATAATTGGTATATTGTGTTACAGGGTGTAAAAAAACTAGATAAAAAGAACTATGTTACATCATTAAAAGCTAAAATTATTTTAAATAATTAAAAATGATTGTATATATATATATATATATATATATATATATATATATATATATATATATATATATATATATATATATATATATATATATATATATTGTAAAAATCAGATTAGATCTTGACTACTTGCAGCACTAGGACAGAATAAGGTTCTAATTTTTCATTTAGAAAGTTAGGTAAATCAAGAAAAAAAATTTGGGAAAACCTTAATATGGATTAAACTCACTGACAAGTTTAAGTAGTTTGCTCTGATTTTTTTAATTAGTTGTTTATTATGGGATGTTAAAAAACGCATAAATACAATTGGTTACATTATTTTTCTTAAAAAAAGAGCACCAAGTTACAGACAACTTTTGTGAGATTGTATGCTTGTTACAGCTTTTTTAATTAAAAAGAAGTCCTAATTAGATGTCATAAACACCGCAAAATCTCAATGATAAAATATATTTTTGATTAAGTACAGTTTTTGGACAGAAACGTTGCCCCTGGCAGTGCTCGAATTGGGAAAACTTTTTTTAATTATTTTTCTTTGTGCTTAACGAAACTTGCTAATTGTAAGAAACGCACATTGTAATATTTTTGTGGATTTCAATAAAACAATTGTTTGGTTTTATGTAACCTTTTCAAAGAATAATGTTTTTATTTGAATGGTATTTAAAAGAAAATAATAAAGGCTATGTTGGGACAAAATAATTCAAATTAAATTATCGAGAAAATTGGGTACTCAAGTACATTACATGCATGTTACTTACTGATTTCCAAAAAGACAAAAGTTTCTCATATATTTTTAAAATCATCAGTAAAAGTTGACAAAAATTAGATAAAAAACAATAATATCTTACCGACAAGAAGATCATTTAACACAATATTTAACAAATATTGTTCCTTGAAACTTACCTGAAAAAAAAACACAAATTAGTTATGCAAAAACTTATTTCCTCTAAACCACTGACTTGTAAAATTACTAATTATTTTTTGGGATTTCGTATCTTAAAACGAAGAACGGTGCCTAAGTATTTCTATCTAATACTTTTTTTCAAAACGATAACCATAAAAAATACTTTAGACAAGTTGGGTTACTTATAAAAGTATTATTTTTTGCATCTTGCTTAATATCAAGCCTTTTTTAGGTTTTTTTTTGTTCGATTCCGATTGTCATTTGTTATTTGGCAGTAAATTTGAATTTTATTAGGTCGGTTGAACGAAAGTCCCCTTATTTGTCACAATATCAAAAAATGTTTTAAGTATAAGTTGTTTAGAATTGAATTTTATGGCTATGTGTACAGTTTAAAGCCATTTGGATAAAAATAAAAATTTGGACCATACAAATATTTTTGTTTTAGACCGAAGATTTCTTAAAATTTAGTTTAATTTTTTTGTTTCAGTTTCTCATCTTAAACAACATTTTTGACTTCTACTGAAACGTCGACTAATATTGTGATTTTTGGGGTTTTGGGGGGTTTTCTTTATTTTTTTTGTGGGCGATGTGCAAGTTCATAGAGGTCTGTAGGTATACCGGCTGGACAGGGTCAGCCGGTATATCTCGGGACCCAGACCAAGAAGGGTCCCATTTTCCAAAAGGCGAGTAACGAGTAAAACAGTGATAAATTATTTAAATAACGTCGGTGGTGGCACTACCGCGTTGTCTAAGGTGCTGTGAAATGGAACAATTGCATGTTTCAGTGCTTGGAGAACGTTGACGGAACAGCTAGGAAGAAATGGTTAAACACCAGGAAAATAACGCTCACGGTACTTTGGTGCCAGGTTTATATATATATAATCCATGGATATAATATAATATATAATAATCCTTCGTGATCTGTCATAAAAGATAAAAAAAACCTAAATAAAACAAACTGAAACATATTAACATATATAAGTACATCTTGCTTATAACCTAATCTTTATTAGGTTTGTACATTTTTCAAAATTGTAATTTTAATGGTTTTAAATACATTTTCATAAAACGGCCTGTATTTTCCGTCATATTTTTAGAAAAAGTTTTGTCGATAAAACAATACGTTTAATTA
>JAHBCN010000326.1:35000-95000 GCA_019359885.1 Listronotus oregonensis
GAGCTATATTTTAAAAAAATGGAATACATCATTGGTTTTGTGGGTTTTTAAAGATTTTTTAAAAAATGTAATAAAAAAAAATTTTGGGCCGTAATTTAAAAAAAAAAAGTTAATGATGGCAACTTTAAAGAGCTTTTTCATCATCAAAAATGAAAAAAAACTAACCTTATTTAACTATTTCCCTTTTTTTTGCACAAATTTTTGATTTTGGACTTTTTGGGATACAATATTTCACAAACGCCTTTTTAAAAAGTTTTTAAAAGTTATTTTACACGTTTTTTCCCCTTTAATTCAAACATTTCCCTTTTACACGCCCCAACGTGGCCGCAACCATGTACACACTGGTTATTTTTTAAAAACAAATATGGGCTTTAAACTTTAAAAATTCAAAATTTAATGGGAAAAAATTTTAAAATAACAAAAATAAAGGGGTTTTTGGTGTTTATAAAATATTGGGGTGCCACTTTAGTGTAAAAAACAAAAATTGTGTACAAAAAAGGGAAAAAATTTAGTAAAAAGAGGTTAGTTTTATTTTCAAATTTTAAAGAATATCACAAAAACAAAAAAGTTGGAAAAAAATTTTTAATTCGTAATCAGTTTAAAACAGACCTTTTTTGGTCTTGGGGGGTTTTGGAAATTCCTTTTTTTTAAGCAAAAAACCAAGGGAAAAAAATAAAATGCCTTTCATTTTTTAAAAAGCTTAAAGGCTGCCTTTTCCGGGTTGGCCAAGACCGGCCCAAGGGGTTTTTAAAACTAAAAGGCCAAGGGGCCCCTGAAGGCCCTTGCATTGGGTTTTTTTAAAAAAAATTTTTTAATTTTTTATTTTCTTTTAAGGGAAAATTTTCAAAATTCAGTATGAATAAACCTTGAAGAAAAAAAACCTTAAAAAATAAGGTTTTTAGGTGGTCTGTTTTAAAAAAATATCAAAAAGGTTTATTTTGAACTTTTCCCTTTTTACAAACAATTTTTTTTTTGTTTTAAAAATTTAATAACCTTTTTTAAAAACTTTTAAGGGTTGTAAATTTTTTGGTTTTTTACGAAACTTCCATACTCCAAACCGTTACAAGAAAAAAAACCAGGTTTAATTTTGGTTAGTTATAAAAAAGCTTAAAATTGTTTTTTTTAATTTTTTTTTTTTTTAAATAACCCGAAAGTAAAAAAGTTTCCAATTTTAAAAAATTTTTAAAATTAAAAAAAACCATTTTAATTTTTGCTTTTTTTAAAAACTTTTAAAATTTAAATTAAAAACATTTTTTGAAAAAAATTTTTAAAAAAAATATTTAATTGTATTTCAATTAAAATACTTTTAAAAAAATGCTAAATATTTTTCCTTTTAACCAAAAAAAATGAAAAAAAAAAAATTTTAATAATTTTTAAAAGTAATTATTGGAACCAAAAATCAGGGTTTGAAATTTTTCCCCATATAGCTGTTAACAATTTTTTTTTAACAATTAATTTACCCCCCTAAAAAGGTTTTTTTTAAAAATTTCCGAAAAAAAGTTTTTTAATTTTAATTTTATTTTTTCCCTTTTTTCTATTTTAAATTTTTTTATTTCCCTTTTTTTAAAACCATTTTTTTGAATGTTTTTCCCGGGATTTCAAAACCCCCTTTGTAACCCGGTAAAAATTCCCAAACCCCCTTTATTGAAAATTTTTTTAAAAAAATTTTTTTTTTAAACAAGTAAAATTTCCTTTTCCCCAAACATTAAAATTTAAAGTTTTTGCAACCCTTAAACAAAAAAACCAAAATTGGTTTACCCAAAAAAATATTTTTTACAAAAATTTTAACCCTCTTTTTGGTTAAAAATTCTTTTAAAATTTTTTTCTGGTTTTAAAATTTAACACTCCCATTTTAAAGTTTACTTTTTTTTAGGGTTTTTTTTTAAGGAAAAAACCAAAAAAAAACCTTTAAAAATTTTTTTAAAAAAAAATAAAAAATAAAATAAATTTATTGTTCAGGGGTTCAAAAATAAAAGTTTATTTTTTTTAAAAATTCTTTTAATCAGATTTTAGAAGAATTGGTTTTTTAATTTAAAATCGTTAAAAGCCAAAAGGAAATTAAAAACAAAAAATCCCCCATTTTCTTTTAATTTTAAAATTCTTAATTTGGTTTAAAGGGTTTTTCAAAATTTAAATTATTTCCCTTTTTCAACCCCGAAATGGGGAAAAAACAGTTTTGTTGGGGAAATTTTTTGGGAAAATAAAGTTAAATTTATTTGTTTTATTGACAACAAAATTTCAGGATTAAAAAATTCCCCAAAAAAGTTTTATTTGTATTTAAAAACTTGTTTTTTTAAACTATACAAAAAAAAAACCCCTATTTTTTTTGTTTCAAAATTTTTGGGTCAAGGAAGAATTTTGGAAAGGAAACAAATTTCAGAAAAAATTACCTTTAAAAAAATTTTTTATTTTTTCTTTCCTTAAAAAAAATTTTGGGAAAAATTAAAAAACAAAATTTTGGGGAAAAATTTTTGGGTTTTTAAAATTTTTTGTTTAAAAATTTTTAAAGGTTTTTTTTTTCAAATTTTTTAAAAATTTTCCTTTTTATTTTAAACCTTGTTTTTTTAAAAATTTTCAAAACCCCAAATTTTATGAAGGTTTAATTTTGGGAAAAACCCCGTTAAAAAACCAAAACCCAAATGGTTTTTAATTTTAAGGTAAAAAAAAATTTTATTTTATTAATTTTTTTGGTAATTTTAAAAAAAAGGCCTTTTTGGTCATCCCCAATTAATGGAGAAAATTTTAATTTGAAAAACAATTTCTGGGAAAAAAAAATTTAGGTTATTTATATAAAAATTTTTAAAAAACCCCAAAAAAAATGCATCTTTTTAAAAGTTTAAATTTAAACAATTTAAAAAATTTTTTAACTAATTTAAAATTTTTTCCTTTTTTAAAATGTTTATTTTTAAAAAAATTTATTTTTAAAATTCTTTTAAAAAATTAATTTTTTGTTTTTGTTTTTTTTGGTTCATATTTTTTTTAATACATTAATGGTTTTAAATTAAATTGGTAAAAATTGTGTTACAGAATTTGGGAAATTCTAGGATCTTTTTAATTTGACAAAACGTAATAAATATTAAAATAATGGTTTTGTTATAAACATTTTCCGAGACATTTACTTTTTGTTTAAATATATGTTTTGATAAATTATTTATTAAATAACCTTGTATTTGCTTTGTACCCTAGAGACCATAAAACTTAAAGCAATAAAATATAACTACTCCTAGTCAGTTGTGGTGTCTTTACCCTTTAATTTTGCTTGGGTTGTAAAAAATAATTAATTGGTCATTTAATACGTAGCAGCCAATTGCCTAAGATTAATTTAGATAGGCCGGAGCAAGTTATAACAGGGATTGTAACTACTAATTTTGGTACTAGGAAAGTTATCTTATGTGGTCGTACTAAGTTGGTTTTGTGTGAATTAAAATATTTACAGCGATAATACAAATAAAAAAAGTCACATTGTATTAAAAGCATTTTTCTGTCTTACAGTGATTAAACCAATAATAAAATGTTAACCCAAGTACACATAATTTACTTAAGAGTAATAATTACATATTTTATCGGCAACACTGTTACGTACAAACTTCCATAAGATATCTTCTTGACAAAATGGTGACTACTTCAATATAGTTTACATGATTACAACCCAACGCAGCAAAAATTACTAGGAAGTTGGTTTTTAGTCTGTGGAGTCTGATTAAGAAGCCGCCTTGAACAGCGAGCTCTTAGCATATGGAGGATCCACAATAATCTTGTCCGGGTTCAATGGTAGAGGATATGGAATCCCACTCCTAAACTAATCTTATCTAATCTAAATTACATTGTTGCAAATTTACCTAAAAATTTTCCTAGAGGCTACTTGAAAAGGCTTCAAGTTCTTCGTACCCATGTATGCAAATATATATAAATTGAAAAATAGTATATTGTTTTATTAAAAGCAAAAATTAAACTTTTTCTGGTGGAGTTTTACGTTTATTGGACGAGCGTAGGAAGACCGACAATAAAATTAAAAGTCATTATTTCTCCGAATAGAAAAAGCTATTTTTTCCAAAAGTCACAAATAACTTAAGCCGCAAATATATTTTTTTAATGTATAAATTATTAATAGTCAAAAGTATAGGGGAAGCCTATAACGTGTCTTCCTTTGTGGTTACTATGATTACCTTTATTGATTGTCAGTTTAACAAACAAGAAAAATCACCTATTTTTGCGATAGTCGTTAAATTGTGTAAACTTTGGTGTTTATTATTTTCCAAAAGTATGAGTGTTATGTTCGTTATTATTTTAGGGATTCCATGGCACGAAGTATTCCGTCAGATGTTGTCCACCAGTCCACTGCTATTTACGAACCTTTGTATCGTCGTTTTATATAATGGTATAATAGAAATAATATAAAACATTATCCCGAAGAAGAATTAGTGTATATATCATAAACATTTATGTAAATATTGTAGATAAATAAATGTTTTAAGTTGTTTATTTGTTCTTTTGTCAAAAATAACACAATTTGTGTACAGGGGCTTTTCTTAGAATTTGGCATGCTTTCACAATATTATTTGAAGAAACACGAAAAAGTGGTTTATAAAAATTTAAGGATATTTTAAGATTTTAATAAAGAAAAAAAATCGAAAAAAATTGATTTTTTTTAATGAAACTTTTAAAAATATAAAATCTTCGCTTTTTTCCACCTTTTAAAAATATCTAATGTATCCATGTTTGGTTAATAAGTTTTTTAAGAAATTTTCATTTTATTTGCAATAGAGCACCTTTCCTTAGGTTAAGTTTAGACATTAGAAACAAACAGAACTTTACTAGTATTCAATTTCTTAAGCCACCGTGTAATCCTGATTTCGAAAACAAGCGCAGGTCAATGCAGATATCTCTTTCCAAGACCTCAAACTTATCTTGTTGGGGCGCCAAAATCTTGGTTCAGTTTAATGCCTCGAAAACACAGTCATGTTCCGTCACAAAAAAGTACAATGCTCATCCCATACATTGATCCAAGTTCTGCAGAACAAAGAGTCGTTTAATCTTGTGGCGTTACTTTTAAGAATAACTAATGGCACAAACACATTTTATATAGCTTCGGCAGCTTCAAAAAAGATTGATTTCTCTTCGAGCCAAAAATATTTCTCTTCTTCCAATCTGTACACTCTGTATGTATCCCAAATCAGACCCTCTTTAGAATATTTTCTCATGTCTGGGAATGCGTCCCCTACAACACTTAGCATTCTGGACTCCATCCAAAGAAGAGCCGTTCGTCTTTTAATGATCCAACGCTCACAGAAAGGCTTCCTCTTCTTGCCCACCGTCGAGCTGTAGGGGATCTGTCGCTCTTCTATAGGTATTTTCACGGCTTCTGCTCAGAGGAGTTGGCCAGTATAATTCCTTCTCTGGCAGCTCCCAACAGAGCAACACGTAGTGCAACTTTTATGCATCCTTTACAGTTCAGTTAGAGAGGCCCGAACTTCCCGCTTTTGTTCCTTCATCCCTAGAGTGTCAAGATTATGGAACCTGCTGCCCGCAGAAGTTTTTCCTTCTCCTCCCAATCTCCAAAAATTTAAGTCCCGTGTGAACAAACTCCCTCTCACCACACTGAAGACACCCACGGTACGTTAGTACTTAGGCATCAGCCTTCGTGGACTGTCCCAAGAAAAAAAATGTTGGATCCAGCTTGGTCAGGGACGACGACAAATAACAAAACAGATAAACTGACCTATTTTGTACTCAAAGAAAAAATATTGACCTATACTACTATAATAACGTTTATGAATTTGTGTGTTTATATTATATCAATTTATTTGTTTTGTAATCTGTCGTCATCCTTGGTAAAGCCGAATTCAACATAGAAGTTCTGTTTGGCTTTCACAGCTTACTAGATCCAAGAGGGGGTGCTCCATTGCTTATAAAATAAAAATATAAAGTCGAATTGTTATTAAAATGCCTAACCAAACATAGACATGGTATATATTTTAAAAAAAGAAAAAAAAAACGAGTATTTTATATTTTTAATAAAATAGAATGTGTTTTTTTAAACATACCTATTATTTCCGATTTTTCTATTTTTCGATCGTCAAATGTCTTTCCAAACGTCATATCTAAAATTTTCATAAAAAGTCCTAAAACTTATTATAAACCATTTTTTTGCATTCCTTCAAATGCTTTTAAAAGTTAAAAGCATGCAAAATATAAAAAGACCCTTACATAAGATAATTTTTATACATTTGTGCATATGCATGAAATGCCTAGCAAACAAATGACACTTTTATACCGTCAATCACGTCGAAAAAATTGATATTTTCATGGCGTTTATATAAAAATATTTACAAATATTTTAACCCGCCTATGAATTTTTTGCTTGTAGTACCTTTAGAATGCTTCATCATTTTTTACGGCATACCTTGCCTTCGGTTCAAAGGCAGCTCTGGTATCGCTTTAAAGAAATAATATTTTGCTCTCGTTCGAGAAAAAGCTCTTCACACCTCGTTGACTTAATAAAAACGTTTTAATCAACGTTTGCTTGCTTTTCACGGCATTTTTCTCTATAAAGAAATATAGCAATTTTTATTTAAAACCTGTAATTCCAAAGGTCAAAGAGACTTTAGTTTGTTTATCATTTTGTACAACGCAATTTTTGATGTTTGTACTTAAATTACTTCTCGGGGAAATGTTTGTGTTTGCAAGACCTGGAAGAGGGAAGTAACGCTGACAAAAGCCAATGTGCAATTTTAGGAAAAAGATAAAAAATATCTTTGTAAAACCAGCATACTTAGCTATTTTTTTTTAATTAAAGACTTTTTTAATTGTAGTTGTGTATGAAAAAATTAGGAGTTAAAATTAAATATTTCAAAAAATTATAAAAATACTTACTAAAAGTTTTTACCTCAGTGTTGGATCTATACTTTTGGAAAACGGGTATAGTGTAGGTTATGTTGTGTGCAAATTTTTTTTATTTGGTACTGTAGATACCAGTTAAAGTATAAAAAGCTAATATTAACGTTATTAACTAAATGAAATGATTTTTAAACATTGTTTTTTAATGTTCGCAAGATCCTGCTATTAAAAAAAAAAAGATTATATTTGCAAAGAAGAAAGTTTTGGATTTAAGGAAAACCAATTTTTTTAAATTTTGTTTAATGTTAGTTTTTAGTTTATTTTACAACTTATATAAAGGTGTAATGTGCATAATCATCCTATTTTAGGTGTAAGGTTTAGGTTACGGTTACAAACGGATTTCTATAACATAACCTATAACTTAACTTAGTATATAGAAATGTTTTAATTATGTGTAAATGTGTGTAATTTCGCCACATAAAGAATTTTTGGAAGTATATTGATAGCAACAATATTGTTCGGTATTTTGAAAAAAGGCTTTGGAAAATGCAGCCAAAACGTTAATAAACAAAGCAAAAACGTTTTTAAATTTTGTCATAAAATTATAAAACATAAGGGTATATATATATTATATATATATATATATATATATATATATATATATATATATATATATATATATATATATATATATACATATATATATATATATATATATATATATATATATATATATATATATATATATATATATATATATATATATATATATATATATATATATATATATATATATATATATATATATATATAAAATATATATATCATAAAATAAATCATCGCCCTAATTATTCTCCTTATATTTGAAGGTAAGAAAAACAATGGTAAAAACAATAACCGCTAGGCGAGCAGCTCAAAGCAAGCATTGTTCCGAGGCAGTTTCGAACTGGAGCAGTTTTCACTATAATCGATTTTTTTTTATCTTGGGAATATTTGGAGGGATTGGAAAAGAGGAAGAAGGAAAAACTTCTGCGGACAGCAGGTTCCATAGTCTTGACACTCTAGAGATGAAGGAATAAAGAAAGCGGAAAGTTTGGGGCCTCTCTAATTGAACTGTAAAAGGATGCATAAAAGATGCACTACGTGTTGGTCTATTGGGAGCTGCCAGAAAAGGAATTATACTGGCCAACTCCTCTGAGCAAAAGCCGTGTAAATACCTATGGAAGAGCGATAAATCCCCTACAGCTCGACAAGTAGACGAAGCCTTTCTGTGAGCGTGGGATCATTAATAAGATGAACGAACCTTCTTTGAATGGAGTCCAGAATGCTCACTGTTGTAGGGGACGCCATTCCCCATACATAGGAACAATATTCTCAGGAGGGTCTGAGGATACGGTTTGGAAGAAGAGAAATACTTTCTGGCTTGAAAGGGAATCCAAGCTTTTAAGCTGCCGAGGTTATTGATGTAACATGCTTGTGTCACTTGAGGTTATTCTCAAAAGTTACGCCGTCAAGATTAAACGACTCTTTGTTCTGCAGAACTTGGCCGCTCATATGTTACGGATGATCATTTACAGACTTTTTTCGCGAAAGCGAACATAACTGTGTTTTCGAGGCATTAAACTGAACAAGATTTTTAGCGCCCAAGATAAGTTTAAGGTCTTGTAAAAGAAATATCTGCATTGACCTGCGCTTGTTTTCCAAATTAGAATTACATGGTGGGTTAAGAAATTGAATATAAGAGTTAAGAGTACTGTCGTCAGCAAAACTATGAATGGGATTGATTGTGGAAGGGAGAAGATCGTTAATGTGTAGAAGAAACAGCGTGGGTGCCAGCACTGAGCCCTGGGCACTCCAGCATTAATTTGGTAAAAGCTGGAAGAATGACCATCTACAGTAACTGATATATGTCGATTAGAAAGGAAGCTGGAGAGCCAAAAGCAAAGCTTTGGTGGAAGACCGTAAGAAAGAAGTTTGTTAAGAAGCCGATTCTGCCAGACCTGATAGGAAGCTTTGCATATGTCAAGAGCAACGATCTGGGACTCACCAAGAAACTCAAGAAACTTGTTTTATTTATGTGAGACAAAGGAAAAAAGATCAGCTGTGGACCTTCTGTGACGGAATCCATACTGTCTATCATGCAAGATTTTGTGTTTTTGGGAACAGGTTGCACACGTGCAGCTTTCCAACTCTTCGGAAAGAGCAATAAAATAGGTGCAAGGTATAGTTCCGGAACAGTTCGAAGCAAGTATGGTACCAGAACAGCTCAAAGTAAGTATGATTCCGAAACAGCTCGGAGGAAGTATGGTTCGGGTACAGCAGTTTTTTCGAAACAGGTATTTTTATGAACTGAAACAGGTTGTACCTGTTCTTTAAAAAACCCTGTTTTGACCATCCCCGAAATAATATAAAAATAAACTTTTATCACTTTTTTTACAGAAATGAAACTAGGTTTTTGTCAGAGTAATTTTACGTTAAATAATGTTAAATTTTTCAATATAATTAACACCAAAAGCAAATAAATTTTTAATCGTGTACCTAAAAATGCCCAAGTAGCGGTAACTTATTCGCCATTAAGTTGTAACCTAACACCATATACGTACCACTAAAGCTTGCATGTTAATTAAAGCATTTACCTACTAATCGCCCTTCCTAGATTTATGGACCTATTCTCTTCATCTCCATCTTGTTACTTTAATGCTGGCAAAACAAGGCATCTTGGCACGACCGACTCTAGTCGTAAATTTCGGGCTATAATAAAATTATACTGCGCCTTGGCCCACGTCTGCCTATGTACTCTCTTGTACCACATGTGGGTTCACATTGAAACTTTGCTATTGGATGCTTGTTTTCCACTATTAGATAGGTAAATAGTTCAGTTAAGTAATATTTTAAAAATAGGTCATTTACTGTTATTTTTAATACTGAAAAAAAAAAGTAAATTAATTATGATTGCTGAGTGCCTAAATATAAAAAATACAAAGTGTTGATAAATTCAGGCTTGCGTTATTTTGAAACGGGGTCAAGCTGTTATCATATTTAAAATTCCAAGTTACCTCAAAATCTATTAATTTACTGCAAAAACGTTTGGAAAGCTTTTTTGTAGAGAATAATATTTTCTCAGAGTAGTAAATTTTAAAGATAAAAGAACCTTTTTGTTGCAAACTAAATGCAAAGGACATGAGTGCAAATAGAAGAATTTGGATTAAGTTTTGGCTAAGTTATGATTTTTTGAATTTTACAAGCTTTCATTAACTTTTGCCGATTTTTCTTTTATATTACATTATATTTAATTTTTTATAAACAAAAATATTCGTATTTAAAAGAAGCTGTTTAATAGCGTTATTTATTAGTTAAAATTGTTTTTTAATAGCCAATTTTAAGGACAGTAATAAAAATGACAAAAAATGGCCTAATGTCTATTCATACTAGCGCTGGCGCTTTGAAACAGGACCTTTTTTCGAAACAGGTTTTTATTCGATACGGCTTAAAACAGGTATAGATCGATAAGTTTTTCTGCTCGGATAACTGTTCCGATTCTGCCAGAGCTTATGTAGCGAACAAAGCGACTGCTGTTCTTTCGCTGTTCGTTCTTGCTTTTTCCAACTGCCAACTGATTTTTCTTGTTTGTGGCCGATGGCGGCAGCGAATAGATGGCGCAAGTATGAAAGTGTAATGTATCTTTCGTCTGCTTTAAATGAACATACGTATAGTTCCGGAACAGCTTGGAGCAAGTATGGTTCCGGAACAGCTCGGAGCAAGTATGGTTTTAAAACAGCTCGGAGCACGTATGGTTCCGGAACAGCTCAGAGCAAGTATGGTTTTAAAACAACTCGGAGCAAGTATGGTTTTGAAACAGTTTGTAGCAAGTATGGTTTTGAAACAGCACAAAGCAAGTAGGGCTTCGAAACAGTTTGGAACTGAAGGAGTTTTCTCGAAACAGGTATTTTTATGAACTAAAACAGGTTGTACCTGTTTTTTAAAAAAATCTGTTGCAACTATTTAGGTATTTTTAATATATTATTATCACCTTTTTTAAAAAATATTTCACCGTTGTTTTAATTAATATCTAACACCCATAATTACTTACGAAAAAAATATTTATGGATTAAACAAAAACTAAAAGTTTAAATGATACATTATTAAGCTATATTTTATTATTAAAATAACCTAATAAAACATTTTTTCTTTAAGATAAAACACTTTTTGTCCATAGAAAATAAAAATAATCCGTCATATTAAAAATAATCGGCAAAAACTGATTAATGTATTATTAAAACAACCATATCTCTGTTAAATTTCAATAAAAATACTTCTAGCTAGTCTTATTTTAAGTAATTTCACACCACCTTCCTTTTTTCTAAACAATAACTATACCTAACTTGTTTAGAGAAAAGTTGTTTAGAAAATTGTTTAAAAAGTATTCCTTGTTTTATTTGTTTTTTGCTTTTATTTTACAATAAATCCTATTCTGACAGAAAATTTTATTCTTTACAAAAAAGCTATCTACACATTTTTGGTCAAATGTACAGATTTTGAGATAACTAAGTTTTTTTAAATAAAAACAAATTGTCCCCCTTCTAAAGACGCAAGCCTAAATTTAATAGCTCTTTCATTTGTTTTAATATTTGGGCACCCAAAACGAATATTAATAATTAAATTGCTTTCACGACTTTGTCCTTTTTATTTCTTATTTTTCCCTATAGTCAATAGCCTATGACAGCTATTATTATGTACTTACGCAAAACATTTTATAGTGTCAAGCATAAAATGTATTTGCATGTATTATTTAAAAAATGTCAACATCACATCTTGCTTGGTACAATTTTCCAGAAAAATCTGATGTCGCGCCGTCTAAAACACGAACGAAAGCAGAGTTTTTCTCTGCAGATATTTTTAATCCTAGTAATGTGAACAGGTATAGAAATGCATTGGGATGGAAATTTTTAGTTTTAACTTTCTACACGTGTATGTCAGAGAAAGCTTTAAAAATGGCTAAATTTAAAATGTGTTTGGAAATAATTATATTTTTTTACCTCTTTGATGTTTAAATGAGATACGATTCTATAGCACTTTGCTTATCTTTGGATACAAAGAAAGAAAAGAAAGAAAGCAAAGTTTTGTATTCAATATAAAAAAGCCATTGCTGTGGTCATATGTTAAACTTTGTTTTTTTGTACAAAAAACAGGATATAACCAAATGTAGTTTAACATTTAAAATATAAAAATTTAAAACCGAACTTCTGAAATCAATTGGAATACCACTGAAACCATTATAATAAAGCTGTCTATGTACCTCTGCAAATCAGATCTAAATCACTCTATATATGAATAAATTTTAAAGTTAATCAGCTAACATGACTTATTTTACAAAAGAACTACTTAAAAACCAACCCCAATTCTAAATCCTTTAAGATTAAATGCGTATCGTATATTTACAGGTGCTCCAGTGCTCTATAATAATAATTAACTAAATATCGTCCTATATTTAGGTAAAATATAACGTCAAAAAAAGTTAAAACGTTACCAATACGGTTTATTTGACAAGCACAATTTACTGATAGGAACTGTAATTTAATATTATCAGTGCTGCGCAAAACCCTAATTTTTATCCATTTAAGACCAAATGTATATCGTAAATTCACATATGTGCCGCAGTTAAGGCCATTAATAATTAACTAAACATTTTCGAACCCATGGGCAAAGGATTACGTACCTTTGCGAAAACAATTGTCGCATATATAGGCCTACCTAGTATAACATCGGAAGTCGGTTGTACCTCCTGCCGCTGACATGCGGCAACAACAACGGCCGCTAATTACCAACAACCCTTCCTAACTACCCAAACTGATGTTTATGGTCGGACAAGTTCCATGCAATTTAACAACACTTACCCGGCTCACGTACAGACATGCTTTAATAAACTTATTCAATTTCATGCCCGGATATATATCTAGTTTTTGTTTTGTTAAAATTACTGTCATGTGCAGAAAAATTATACTAAATAAATTATAAGGAAAATTTTGAACGTCATAAATACTAAGAATTTAAATATTTTAATAATACTAGGTTAAAATTAAACCTTACTTTTTTTTATGTGAAACCTAACTGACCAAAAACACTTATATAAAATAAGGACTAAATTTCTATTCAAAAATCTGGATCTCTTAAAGTACTGGGATATAAAATAAAGCCAACTTCTTTTTTGACTTAGCAAGTTTTTTATTGATCTATCTACATTAATAAATGTTTCTTTTTTATTACTTTGGACAGTTTTTTTTTAAATTAATAACAGACAGATCAGTAAAAAATTTCCAAGTCAAAAAGAACTTTAATTTAGATCTATTATTTAACAAGGTAAGAAAATTTAAAAAAAAACCCCTATAGGTTTTACATAAGTATTTTTTTCTAAAATTAAATCCCCATTTTAAGAGTTAACACACTGGAATAAAATCTTGTCCTGCAAAATATAAATTTTGGGCGACAATTTTTCATCCAGAAACTAAGGCTGACATGGCCAAAGATTACAAACTTCTAAGATCTTTTAGTAGACTCATGATTCTTCCCTTTTTAGGCCGTTCCAAGTAAACTGGGTTTCAGGGGTTTTACACTTTTTCCCTTTCTTATGGACTTAGAAATTTTTACTAAACCAAAACAAATTTAAGTTTTCCCACATTCCCTTCCGAAAAGTGTCTTTTTGTTTAATTTTGATAAAATTAATTTTTAATTTTTAGGGGGTTTCAGTCAGGCAGAATAAAATTAAGCCTTTAAGACATTTGGTTTTAATAAATATTTTAATAGCATGGTACAGTACGTTTCACAATAATTCGTTGATTGATCGTTTTACCTGTTACTGTTAGTCGTAAAACTCAATATACTTTGGGTACCCACCGCTTTGTTTACACGTCGTTGTCGTGGTTGGGCCCAGTAGGATCTTTTGGAACAGGCGCTAGAGTTGCTGGTTATCGGCAACTCTTTTGGCTAGCGTATGGAACGGGATCCGAAGCTAAGATGGAACACAAGGCTTAACTCAAGGTGTTAGCATGCCGAGCTGATAAGTGAATGTCATCCTGTGCCTTAAACAGGTGTCTTCAATGGTGCCTCTGAGATACAGTGCGACCTCTCAGAGTATCTAACCTTACTGCGGTAATGCGGGACTCTGCCGTGGTGGACTATTACTTCCCTAGCTCCAAACAGAAACCGGACAGAATCGCTTTCATAGGAAAAAAGTGACAAAGGTGCGCTGACCGAAACGGATAAATCCGTTTCGAAAGGTGCCACCCGAGGTCATAAGCAGATAAAGGCGCGCCGACCGAAACAGGTGAATCCGTTTTAAAAGGTGCCCCTAAAGTCACGGGCGCCTGTTTCACGGGGAGGGGCTAATCCATCACTAACAAACAGGTGCTTAGGAAGGGATCCCTGAATCCAAACAGAAGGTGGACAGAACCGCTTTTGTAGGAAAAAGGGTTTCCTGGCTTTAACCAGAAAACCGATAGAACCGTTTTCATAGGGAATGGCCAGAGAAACGGCCTCAGAAGGAATATCTGGTTCCTTTAACAAGGACCTGGTAGCTACCTACACCACTACACTAAACCAGGAGAGAAGTGCATAACGGATCTAATCGTCTGCTCGTCATACTTTCCAGGAGACAGGGAAACCAGAATACATATTGTGCTCGTGTCCGGTGGCGACACGAGTAAAAGGAGATGTAAAAACTCTTTCCCAATCTGATATTGGATTTGTTGAAAGTCTGATCCTGTTGGAAGAAACATAAAAGGGTGTGAGCCACAATAGACCGAGCGGCCGGGCGTAAAAAGTTCACTTACTTTAAACCTAACCTAACCTAGAGGAAAATGCAAAAATATAATGTTATTACATAACAATGATGTAAATAATAATTAAAATAAACCTTGTATAAAGAATAGCCTACAAAAAATCGATATTAAAATTTAAATTATTTTACCGTAAAAAATAAAGGCATATTATCAAAAATATTTTTTCCTTTATACCTACATTTCTTCTTTTTTAAAACTTTATACTGTAATTATTGTTTTTTATATATTCCACGGCGTAATTTAAAGTTTTTGACCCCTACTTAAGAGAGTAAATTTTTTATTTTTTTATGTGATATAGTGTGTATATGTTAATGTGATCCATTTTAAATAAGTTTAGGGAACATAAAAATATATAAATAATACAAAAACAGTTTTATTCTAGGAACTGGGTATTATAATTTAACAGGTTACATGGTTAAAAATTAAACATTTTTGTATCAAATCAACATACTATAAAAATAGGACCATTTTTCCAAACCCATAAAGATTAGAAAAACCGCCACTAAGATTAGGAATTATAAGTTACAAAAAGCCTTAAGACAAATCACTGGACAAGACATGATTGTAAAGCTTCTTTCTTTATTTGATGTTTTAATCTCATGTAAAAGGGATCTAGATGATGCCTTTTGGAGTCAAGGCACAAACATTAAAAATACATTTGTATTTTACTGGGTCCAATTTCCCGAAACTATTATATCTCCACAAAATTAAAATAACTTTATATGCCAAATTTTGTTAATTAAGTCCATAATTTATACTGATTTGCCTTTTGTCAAATATCGGGAATTAGCTTCAATCAAAGAGAAAACACAAATATATTTTTAGATATTTGCTATATTGTTGTGGCGGATCGCCAGAAAAGTTTTTATACGTGTTTAGCCCTATGAACTAACAGATCACCTAAAACAGAAAAAAAAACCCAAAAAGTTTAAACATTAATCTACGTTTCGGTGGCAAGTCTCTTCCCATTTTTAAGATAACCCTAAAAAATAAAATAGAAATTAAAACTAAAATTGTTTAAATTTTGATATACACCGGAATCGGGACCGATGCGGTAGCATTGTATAAAAGCTTTCTGTCAAGTATTGGCAGGCAACGAAGTGGTAAGTTAAATGTAAACAATTAGGTAAAAATATTTAAAATGGTGCATAATAGTTGTTGTGCAGTTAAATGTAAGAATACCGACAGAACTAATTAACTGAAAAATTGTTACATTTTTAACTGCTAGTTAAAAATTAGAAAAAACAAAAATGGATCCATATACGCAGACAAAAGGTGTTGAATTTAAATTTCCCGCTTGGCCGAACGACTTTCGGGTTTCGGGCTTAGCCGAACAACTTTTGAATTTAACGTAACAAGCAGAAAAGCTTACTTCTTGCCGTGTACCGTTTGTTCCTGTCTTTTCCTAAAGTTTTTCTTATTGATTTTCGAATTTAAAGAAAAAGCTTCTTTTTAATGGACTAAGTAATCAAGGAGTGGCTGCAGAACTGACTTTAGTGTCCGTGTAGTCTTCTGTGATAGAAAAAAATGGTTATCAAGCCTCCAAGTAAGAAAAGTATATATATTAGTGTTAAGTGTTTTGGAAAAGCCCTATACTCGTAGGTTTGTCCGATGATTTTTTACTTATCGGGTAATTTGCTGATTTTTGTCGGAGCCCGCTAGTTTTTGAGTTATGACGCCCCACTGACCAAAACTAACCACAACTAACCTCAAAATTGTATAAAAATTTCTAAAATTCCGCCAATTTTCACCTAGGAGATTTAACCAGAAGTTATTATGACATTTGTAATGTTATCCAACAGTCATTTACAGCTTTATGTTTAGATATATATTTATGTACGAAAAATAAGTAAATTTTATAAATAATAGTCGACAGATGTCGTTTTTATCGCACACCGTGCCACTGCCCAAAAAGAAGTTTTTAAAATATATTTTTAATCATTATTAACTAGTGACTCATATTAAGCAATTCAGTCTGAGACGTATTAGATTTCCTTAAATCCAAACCAGAATGCTAAAACTAAAGCTTAAACTTTTCGTACTGAGACTGCATTTATGGCTTATGCATTAGTTGCAAGTTTCAACTATAATGTTTTGGTACTCTATGTACATGTCATGTCAAAAGTTTAGACCAAGTTTAAAGTTTAACGTCGCACTGCGGGATGCTGCATGTTTCTCATTAATTATTGTTTAATCTGCAACCAACCGTAAATATTTAATTGTATATAATACATGCAAATATATTTTACATTTTATATCTATATGTTAATATATTCACAGTTTTTTTTATATTAAAGTATGGTATTTAAAAAAAAGGCTTTCATTACATCATATAACTGTGTATAGTTAAATCTTCCTAGTTCAGGCATATTTTTTAAACAAATAAGAAATATCTCAATAACATTAAAATCTTGGACTTTCATTGTCATTATTTGTTAATTGTTACACATCGATTCGGTTAGTGGTGTATCTTCAACCGTTTTTAAGTGATAACTTAAAACTATTTCTAGAAGCTACGACTTATATACTATCCCTTGTTCACCAAAGCTTGACCGACTTTTCACGGTTCAGCAACGACTCCCAGATATTCGGAATATCGATACTAGGCTTGCTTAATACATTTTGGTTGCTAATTACAGCTTCTTTTAATTTTCTTCTCTTCCAGTGGGTTTCTATATTAAATTTTTGCTTTCGACCATTGTATGCGGTATTGTTTTGACCAAGCGTATTCGGCAATCCTTGACTTCGACGTTTCACCTCGTTCCGTATGTTTTTTGTGTTCGTTAACTCTAACTTTAAGTGATCGTTTTGTTTTTCCGATGTATACCTCACCGCATTCACAGGGAATTTGGTAGATACAGTCATTATTTGAAACATAATTGTCTGGTGTCGTCATAGCAAGAATACTTCTTTAAGTAGTTTTACTATTATATTTATTCCCTATTCTGCGGACCTTTTTTGAAATTTCTTTACTATGTAGAATTGTGATAAATATTTGGTCATGTAAAATCTTGTTCAAGTTAAAGTTTTTTGAATTATTTTGATTTTTTTTTATTGTTTTCTTTATCAGTCTCTCAGGGTATCCTTTTTTGCTTAAGATTCCAAGTTATGTTACTTATTTCCTCTTGCAGGGTTTCCTTACTGTTACATAAGGCCACTGCACGGTGATATAGAGCAAGTATGACGACCAGTTTGGTTCCGTTAAAGTGATTAGAATTCTGGTGTAAATATTTTCCAGTGTGGGTAGGTTTTCTGTATACCAATGTTTGTATATGTCCATTATTTCGTTTGCCTAGAACGTCGAGAAAGAATGTTGTTTCAATTTCATTAAGAATTTTATACAAAGTCGGAGAAAATTTAGATGTTTTAAGAAACCTTCAAGTTCTTCGTCATTACCTGTCCATATAATAAAAGTTTCTTAGCCAAACTTTTGGTCTGATTAGTGCAGTTTTAATTGCGTGCTTCTCAAACCATTTCATATAAATATTTTTACCACTGGGGAGAGCGATGAATCCATGGGAAGTCCATCATCCCACGCGTAGTACTCATCTGTCACTCATTAAAATAGATAATATCTCCCCAATTTCTTAACTTTATTTTTATTTTAGGATTTATTCCACAACGTTATTCTCATTGACACGATAGTTATTTTTATATTAAAAAGTTTTAGTTTAAACAATTAGTTTAAAGTAACCAAAGTAAAATATTAATTTAATTATTAGTTTTATGCTAAAATGCACTACTTTAAAGTTTGCAATTTTGACACTATTGTCCGTATTACTTACTTTTCTATTTAAGATCATTTATTCTTTTAACGATTTATAAATATCTATAATAAGCAGCCATATTAAATTTAAAATTTCCAACTTTAAGAAAGTGCATTTTCGTTGAACCTTACTACGCTAAAACTTTAAGCGATTGCAATTTTCCAGATTCGTGGGTATTCGATTAAATATATTTCGAAGACTACGACCAAAAATAGAAGACATTACATACTAAACAAAAAAGATAAAGGATGATGTAATATCGATATTCATTATCGATATAAAACGATAATAATTTGGCGAAGATATATAAGTCCATTAACAAGCCTATTAAGCCTTTTTTTACCGGTAACTATAGGCCTTATTGTAGTTAATAAAAAATTATTGAAAAATTTTCGATTTAAGGTTAAGAAACTTAAATATTATATTATTTTTTAATATATTTAGTTTAAAATCAAATGCAAAGTAGTAAATTATTTTTTATTGTTTCGGATCTGTACCATCCCTTTTATTTCAAGTTTGTTTGTTGTTATGTTGTAAAGCAGTTTCTATAAATAGAGGTCACGATATAACGAAAAAGGCGTACAAAGACAAGTTCTCGATACCTCTTCATCCCTAAAACATTCAACGAGAATCACATCCCACGGAGTAAATCGGCCATGTTCCCGTTCTTTGTGGATTCCAAATTGATTTGTTTTTTCGGCTTCATAATGAGACAAAAAATGTGAGTAAGTTTAGAAAGGGATTCCGGAAATTCCTATTTTCGTATTTCTTTTTGGGTAATTTGATCGAAAAATATATAAAAAACAAAGACATTGAAAAAGAAGGAAAAATGTCATACTATGCGGAGTTAAAATAAAAATTTATAAATTTCTGTCGCCAGTTAATTTTAACAATTTATTATTATAAAGGATGTCACAAAACTGTAAAAAACGGTTTAGCAAAGCAAATTTCACAAGAAAGAAGGAAATAAATATTTATGTCAACCTGTGTTAGGCAATGTTAAGGATCTAAAATGTTTCTATTTGTATTTTTTTCAAAGTCTAATAAATTGTTTTGGATTAAAGTTTTTTGATACACATGTTTTTGAAGTATAATAATAAGAAAATTTACGATTTGTAATCGATTAATACCCCTAATAGTAGTTATAGGGTACCCCTAAGAGGTTTTGGTGATTTATATTTTCTATTTGTAATGTGATTACCAAGATATTGCAAAAGATACACAAGTAGCTCTTAGTCACAAACCAGGTTTTGGGTACAAAAATGCGGTTATAAATATCTAGTATGCTATAAGACATACAATGCAATTAACTTTAAAAATAAGAGTTTTTTTAGTTTTGTAAAATAAAAAGATTTTTTAATGCATTTTTAACATTCTGACCGAAGCCAAACACTACAACCCTTTTTGTGTGGTTCTGGTTCTACGATAAACCGTAATAAATAATTTTAGAACTGATGTGGTGGCTCCTATTGTACCTGGTATTAAGGTCATAGAAAAAATTTTCTGAGGAGTTCCGGCAAAAATACACGGTCTTGCCGAAAATTAACAATTTTCGGCAAAACCTAAAACTTTGTTAAAAAACATATGTTTTTGATTCAGTTTTTTCTGGGATTGAAAAAATATATATAATGATAACTGAAGATGACTGGAAATAAGAAACACTTAAAACAAAATGTTTTAAATAAGTTAGAAGAATATAAGTTTTAAAAGAATAATGTATCCCATCCCTCTGGTTTATTTATGTATTCCTGGTTTATAAGGTGCCAATATCTATATATAAAAAAATATATATTCCAATCCTATTTTAATTTCATATTAAGGGCAGTAAAATCATGGGCAAATTAAATTATTAAAATAATTAATTTTAAGTTAATTAAAGTAAATTGTAAATGTGTTAATGAGCAAATATTAAAATGATTATTAATAAATTATTAAAGGTAATAAAGCGGTTTTTATTATAATAATGACCGTATTTAATCATTGCTTATTACTAAATCAATTTTAATGAGGATACATTTTGTCATGTGTATTGGTATATTAAAATTATAACACACAAAAGCTTGTTTATACTAAGTACAAAAAGCTGCTTTTTTAGTAATATATCCACATATTTTTTTTCGAAACATAAATTTGGAATTACCAGAACACTAACATAATTAGTCATAGCTTAAGTAGTCAATCGCTTAAAAGATATTTGACTTCTTGGTTGAAGGTATTATAACAGTGATACTACGGTTACATCGCAGGAATATTTGATATGCATGCAGGACTTTATGTGGATTACCAAATTTACAGTTACAGTACAAATTTTAATGTCATAAGTAAAAAATGGTTTGTTTTTTTGGTTTCACAGTAAATAAAGACATTTTAAAAAAGTATGTCTTTATGTTAGATTTTTTTATTATTACCTATTAGCTTATGTATGTTAAAACAAAACTAAAAAAACAACATTTAAAATATAAAAAAATTACAAATGCCTAGTGGTAATTTTGTTCTACAACTATTTACTTTATGCAAAATATATCTTTTTGACTACTTAATATTTAAACTAGCAGTAACACTAAGGAATACTAGTAACAAATCAGGGAATGAAGAGACTTTGTATTTCGTGCAAATTTTATTTAAAAATGCTAGCAGAGCGCTTTCGGTAAAACCATCATCAGTGCTATCTACAAGCAAGAAATGAACTTTTAAAGTAAAATTAAATAAACTGTTAGAATATTTTAAGGGAAAATTTTCAAAAACTGTATTTTAATGATTTTTTTTAAATTTTAAATTTATTTTACGTGAAATTAAACATTAAATATAGTAAATCAATATGAAGTGATGAATTTAGTAGACTTAGTATGGAAAAGAAATAAGCAAAAGGAAAGTTCAAAACTTACTCGTAGTCAAGCAGGAGCCGCAGCAAATTTGAGCCAACAAAACATGTAGAGGGCTTTAGTAAAATATCACATTATTAACACATTAACACATTTTACTAAAGCCCTCTACATGTTTTGTTGGCTTAAATTTGCTGCGGCTTCTGCTTGACGACGAGTAAGTTTTGAACTTTTCTTTTGCTTATTCCTTTTCCATACTAAGTCTACTAAATTCATCACTTCATATTCATTTACTATATTTAATGTTTAATTTCACGTAAAATAAATTTAAAATTAAAATCATTAAAATACAGTTTTTGAAAATTTTCCCTTAATATATTCTAACAATTTTTTTAATTTTACTTTTAAAGTTCATTTCTTGCTTGTAGATAGCACCGATGATGGTTTTACCGAAAGCGCTCTGCTAGGATTTTTAAATAAAATTTGCACGAAATACAAAGTCTCTTTATTCCCTAAGTTCTTACGTGCACACAGCCATAACCAAGTTTCATTTAGTAACAAATTAGCAGCTTTTTAAACTATTTTTATATTCTTAGCTTAGTAAATAATATAAATAACACAAAATATAATTATACAAAAAATACATTTTGAGAAATAACGGTAATAATTTGTTTAGGGCAAATAAAATAGCAATTAATAGGCTTTACCTTACATGTTATTTTATTATCGCAGTTTTATAATTCACATGCTGTACCTTAATTCAGTTGTAACAATATAATTAGAAAATTTTAAAAAAGGACAATATACTATAATTGTAAAAATAAAATGTCCCATTGGTAGGACAATAAACCAATTAAAACAATATACTGATTTTCAACAAAATAATTTTATATTATATTAAAGAAATTTGTGTATAAGAATATCTTTTTAGCATGGGAATATATTTTTATCAAATCCATTATTTATAAACTAAAACTAAAATCCCCATTTTGCCCTAATAGTATCATACCTAAAGTATCAATTAGTTTAAAAAATTATTTTAATTTTAAATTTAGCTACTTGATACCAATTTGTTTCACTGAAAAAGGGTAGTTAAAATAATTAAATGCAAGCCAATAAAAAAAAGGTGAGAATCCGATTAATGGCTTTAGAGAAATGCTTGGACTAACATACAAACATACATACAAACATATAAATATACATACTAACATACATACAAAAATACATATATACAAACATACATAGAACCATACAATTTTTTTATTTGTTTAGAAGACCTGATAGATTATTATATGTTAATAAAATGCAGTTACAGTGGTATTACATGTCTACGGGCAGAATAAATAACCTTTTTTTTGCGGTTAAAAAATACTAAAAACGGGAACCAAACATTATTCTTTCTAAGCTTAAAAGTTTTATTGTCAGTAACTATGGTAACAAAATAGTAGCAGGCATACCGGTTATCAATATTTCATTGTTTTCATCATCAGTGGAGAGTGAGTTATTATTAAAACTATTTTTACTACATATTGCAGCCGCACACATGAAAACGAGTAGTAATTATAATTTTAATTAAAATACGCACACATTTAAATATTGTTACACGTCAAATACGAATTTTCATTAAATAGGCATTAACAAAATATTTGAAATAGGCCCAAATAAACTAAATTATTGTGTAAATCATAAACATTTTTTGTTTTTGGACACTATTTGAGTAAAACATTTAACGACAGAAAATATATGTTTATTACAATAAATTAATTTGTACAGGTTGGCGCATTTTGGCTGTATATATGGGCTATAGAAATAACCGTAAGAGATTAAGCAATTCTGTTTGTATATTCAGGAAACAGATTTTTAAAACAAATTTAAATGGGTTAAAATTTTAAGACCAACTTGATTCATTTTGGAGATACAGGGTTTTTAATTTTTGTGGATTTAACGAAAGTCCTGTATATCAGTATTATTAGAGATCGAGAAAAACTTTAAATGGCAATATAAATGTTTTAAATACGGCTTCACCTATTTTTGGCCCTAAAAAAATTAAATAATTTAATATTGACAGGTGATTTTTTTTTGAATACTTTTTCGGCGCATTGAGATATAACTGAATAAATATTAAATAATTTGATTTTCTTAAGGTTAAATTAATTTAAAGGCTTAAAATTTCATATTTTTTGTTTTGCTAAAATTTTTATAAAATATTTTTATCCTAAAAACTTTTTGTTGTCAATTTTTTTCTTAAAGTTCATTAAAAAATTAAATAAAAAAAATAATAAAATTTCAATTTATGTTTTTGAAAAATAAAAAAAAATAAACTAAAATTATTTATCTTTACACGTAGAATATTAAACAAATGACTAGAAATTGCTTAACATAAATGTATGCTTTTTATTAACAGAAAACTTGAAAATATCCATTTTTCATTAATTTTCAAAATAAAAATTAAAACATTTTTTTATTTGATTTTTCTTAAAAGATTCGTCAATGCTCGGTAAAATAGAACAAAATGAAAAAAAAAGATGTCAAAATCTTTATTCTTCTATTTTTCATAGCCAAAAATAGGTTGTCCGCGATTCTAAACAATTACCATACTTTGTAGATTTTCTAAGTTTATGTTTCCGAGTTATTACACAAACTTGTTTTTTTTAATGGAACACCTTATACAGTCGACTTTAAATTAAAATAACCCTTTAATAATACCCTCCACTCTATTATATATGAAAGCTAAAACTACAATTTTTACAGTTTTTTTAATGTTTATTATCCAAAAACAAAACTATGTAGGGTGCGGAGTTATCTTTAAATTTGCCATTTATAAAACATTATTACAAGAAGATCCATATTTTTTTTTAAACTGCAAAAAGAAAGAACAACTATCAAAATCAAACGTCTTTTCCTTACTTTGTATGTAGAGTCCTTACTATTTATATTCCTTAGTATAATTCTTTTAAATCTGAATTATGCCATTTTTTGTAATTTTAATTTCGTTAAACCTTATCTTATTTTTGTTAAAACATAATTTTTACGTCATATTCAAATAATGCGCTATAACGGCTTTGATTTTACACGCTAAAAACAAATAAATAATAAGATGTGACAATATATACTTCTGTGGTTTCTAAAATGTGGACTTTATAAACATCTAGTTACGGTAGAAATTATGTTTAAACTTAAAATATTAAAATCGATACTTTAGAACCCCTTAAACTTAAGATTTTAAACTAAAGAATATATTATTTAAGAGAAAAAAAGCAATGGATGTAAACCTTATTTTAATCTTAAGATTTTTTTAAAGCAATTCACCGACACTTCTAAAATACCGGGCCTTAAAATGATTATTGAAAATTTTAAAAAAGGCGATATATTTAAATTTAATGTTACCAACAAGAAAAAATAAAGTTTATTTAACCTCAAATAAACATATAAGAACTGTTTTAGAAAATATCTGTAAACTCTATTAAAGCCCGACTTCAGGTACTACCTAAGACAAGAATAACCATTAATAAAAATCCACCGGTATCTTATCAAATACCTATAAAAGTATATTTATTAATTTACACATATTAACAATATCCTATTTCGACTCACTCAAACAGGGTTTGCTAGAAAATACGAATAATGTACCTGTTATAATCCATCTAATATACAGTATTCCCAATAATATTTAATTGAAAATAAATTAATTAGCTCCCACATGATATTTATTTACCTTACCGAGATATAGTACTTAACAAAATAACCGCAATCATAATTTCACTGCCACTAGCAATTAGTTAAATTGAATTAAATTACCACAGTAGAGATTAATTAATTATTATAATTATTACTAAACGTATTGGAATAAAGCATTACTTAACTGTATAGGCGTTTATACGGCATCATTTTACTACCCACGAATACCTTAACTAAATTTCAGAGGATATAAAAGGTTTGATTTAATAAGATTTAAAAAACGACGTATTGAGAAAAAAAAGCCGTTTTTGATGTATGTTAATAAGTTATAAATTAATTTAGTTAAGTTTATAATTATATAATATAAACGTCCTAAGCAGTTTTTTAAGCTCAGAAATTTTAATTTAAAATGATTAATAATAAATATTTTAACTTATTAAATCGTTTCTATAAAAAATTAAATTGTTTGTTTAAGTTTGTATAGCTTTGGTAAACGTAAAGCAAAAGAAAGAACAAGAGACAGGAAGAATAAATTTCACATGCAAAAGCCTTCATAAAGTTTTCAAGAAGTAGGATTTTAAAATTTTTAATAAAGAACATATTTTTTTGAAGGCTATGTCAATTAAGCTGGGTATTATTACTTTTTTAAATAAAATTACATAGGTGTTGTTAGCGGACTTTGGTAAATAAGTAAACATAGTATCCAAGATTTTACTATTAATCAATTTAATTTTAAGAAAAACATCTAGCATACTAAACTAAATTAAACCAAAAACGAGTTAACAAAGGGGAAAAATTAAAATAAAGCGTAAAATTTGTTCTTTGGAGACTTTTGAGATTTCAATTTTGTCACTGAGGAAACTATTTTATTATTTACATGAAAATATAGTGAAATTACAAAAAAAGCTAGGTCCAAAGAAAAAAATAAAAAATAATTAATTTTTGCTTATTAAAATAATCGACCTATTAAATAACAGTTAAATGCTAGGTTTTATGGTACTCATTAAAAAAAAATGTAGCACTAATGAATTTAAAATTTATTTCTACAATAATTTAGTCGACATTTATTTAACACAGTACTTTATTAAAGGTAATGTACCAAATACAGCAGTTTGTTGCTTGTAAATAATTTTTTAAATATTTTATTAATAAAAATATTTATTAAGTTTGCTTACCGGATAAAGGATAAACAAAAAAAAACTTCAAACAACTTTTAAAATCGACCACCGTTTTTATAATTTAAAAAAATAAAACTGTTAAAAATATTGGTACCCACCAAAATTAAAATTAATTTATTTAACTTCGTAAATAATAGAAATACTGAAGTATATTTTTATATTGAAGACATAATATTACAAAAGTTGGATCTAAGTAAAATAAAAACTTTGTTTTATTTTGTATTTTTTTTAAGTTTCTTTTGCTAAAATGCTGGCAGCGTCCCAGTTTATTTTGTAATTATTATCAAAATCATGTTGATAATTTTGAGATTAAAAAAAATCTGTGTTTTTTAAAATATGTTTGATGTTTTTATATATTCAAATTATGGTCTGAAATTCTCACCCTTCGTGCAAATGCATTATACTTGCAAGAGAAATTATAAAACAATTTTTTGTACTTCCAAATTATATCTAATTAAAAAAATAAAAAGGTTAAAAATATATTTTATAAGCCATGTCTTTAAAATAAATTAATCTCAAATAAACAATAAAGTCCAAAATTTCAATAATAACCAGAAAATATTATCGTAATTATTTTAAAATTTCGAATTAAACTTATTAAATAACTTTAATTATATTTATTTAGGAATTATTATTAAAGCCTATTAAAACCAATACCAAAATTATCAGCTTCGTGTGCTGTAATATTTTAATATGCCCATTTATCGTAAGTTATATTCATTTATATTTTCCATGTTTGTTGTCAAAATATTGAGCCAAATAAAATTAATTTACGCTCGTTTAATATTTAATTGTCTAAACGAAATAAAGTACGTTCAATTATAACGAAATCGACAAAATGTTCACGTTTGCTGACTCTATTAAACATATACCGTTAATTTTTATAACTATTTAAATAATCCTATAAAGAAGATATCAAAGTGTCAAAAAGACCTAATTTAAAAAATTACTTAAAATTTAAATAAATTAAAATAAAATGACACTGGATTTGGCTTTGTTTATAAATACACTTACCAACATAAAAATCAGGACAACCAAATTAAGATCAAATTAAATGTATGATAACTTTTGCTATTCGTTTTTAATTAGTTTTATTTAATTTTTAAAAATACAGTTTACATGTTGAAAAATACAAGAAAAAAAAAGTATATATTTTTTCTCTTAAGTTTGTAACAATCTGTGAAGTAATTTTGCAATGTAAACTACACTAGATATGGTTTTATGTAGAGTGTAATTTATTTGTAACATTATGCTGTTTTATTCTTTTATTTTGGTATCGTTATCGGTTTAGGAGATATGAGTTTTTGAAATAAACATTACACTTTTTGCAACAACTATTAAAACACTGTTGAGTTTTTTTAATGTTTAGAAAGACTTAAAAACGTATTCTGCATTTGTTAAATAGTTTTATCAGACGATCATTTAAAACGTTTCGTGAGTAAATTTCGATTATTTTTTATTTCACGATGCCTTTGTCATTCGACGATTCAGCTAGAGCCGTTGCTTTTTATGATGTTGGTTATTCCTAGAGGAAAGTGGCGGATATGCTATCTCGCTTTATTAGACTCTCAGTTTAAAGAGATCGGCATACCAGTACAATAGTAATAAGAAATGAACTTCAAAGAGTTCGTCAAGTTCATGTTAATAAAATAACAATAAAAAAAGACTTAGTGAAGCCAATTTATGGGCCAGAAGGCCGGTAACTTGACCAGAGCTCCTCAGACAGCATCAAGCTAACAAACTTCTTTTTTCGCAAGAACATATTAACTGGAATCTTTAAGAGCCAGAGCAAACTCTATTTTTAGACAACTCTAGATTTTGCCCGAGGTCTCCTGTCGGACGAGAAAGAGTATGAAGACAACAAGGGAAGCGATTCGCCCAATCTAATTTTAGGAAAAGGGTTAGGTTTGGTGGTGGCCAGTTACTTACTCTCCAAGATCGCCGAAATGCTCTGGAGGAAGAGTTCATCTGTCACCTACATAATACTTTTAATAAAAGCTTATATAAGCTCTGCTTCTTATTCAGAAATAGTGTACACCAATTTACACTTTTTGAAGGTAAATTTTGCTATTGGGAAGTGTAATTTAGTACTAGGTGTTTGTTATTAGATGTTGTTGTAAATTAGTTCACACACACACACAAGTATATAACGTTTTAAATGTGTAATTCAGTGTACACTGTTTCTGTATAACAAACAGATCTATAATTTTAATTGTTTAGTTTGTTTAATTTGGGTTACTCGCCTTTTTACTTTTTGAAAAATGGGACCCTCAGATCGCCTGCAACAAAAAAGAAGAAAACCTCCCAAAAAATCACAAATTTTAATCTACGTTTCGGTGGCAAGTCGGCCACCGTTATCAAGATTGAAACTAAAACAAAAAATTAAACTAAATTTTAAGAAATTTTAGGTCTGAAAACTTAGGAAATTCTGATAGCTTTTGAACTTTTAATGACGTTTTGTCATAAGTGACAATAGGTTATTGGACTGGTGTATGTCAGCCCGCATACCCCGGGACCCGGACCAAGAGGGTCCCATTTTCCAAAAAGTAAAAAGGCGAGTAACCCAAATAAAACAAACTAAAACATGGATCCGCCACAAAACTATAGAACATATTTACAATTCAGTGTAGTGTCTTAATGTTTTAAACAGCCTGATTAAGAAAAGACATATTTTTAGTTTGTTACACCGTTTACTATATTTGTTATAAATACGCCAAAAATCAACTGTTTTATACCAACTCGTTATTGTATAAAAAAGTCGTTTTTAAACTTGCAGGAAGTATGTAAAATTATGAGTAAAACTATATTTGATAATTAAATCCAAAATATTCATTATTTTAAACTCATTATTGCATCTATACTACTATGTTAATAATTAAACTTTATATAATTTTAAAATTGCCCAATAAATGACCAGTTATCATTATGCTGAATACAGTATTAAAACCCTTTATTACCAAATTTTTATCTTGCCGTTTAGTAAAATTTTAATACGCCAATTAGGTAACAATTATGTTATAATTAACAGATGGATAATATTTGTTATATATTATATGTTAAAATTAATATATGGACTATGTTTGTTGCTTAAATATTTAAAATACTATAATGGCCAATCTCAAATTTAAAGAAAAAACTAAAATGCAAGGTAATCCGGAACTGATTATGTCAAAAATTGGGTTTAAAAAAATTATAGATTCCTTTCAAGCCGAATTTAGTTGGTAGTATGTAATTTAAAGTAAGACAAAGTTTTTCTTTGTTGAAAAATTTAAATATACACTATTTTCTGCAACTATTAGCTGGGAATAATGCAAAGAATATTACATATTTCAATGTAAAAAAATTAAGCTCATAACGGGTAATAAATATATAATTTTATTTATTTAAAAATAAATGTGAATATATTTCATTAGCAAATAATATTTATTAGAGATAATAAAAAAATACACTTTAATCAACAGTTTGCTGTGTATTTATTTAAACATACCTATTAATTAAAAATTAAATTAATGATCTTTATTAGGTATTTGGCAAAATAAAATAAATTTACTCTTGAACAACATAGAGCTTGATAAAATAGATAAAACCTTTTTAACTAAATAACGCAGATATATTTGAAAAACTTAAAAATATATTTATATATAATCAAAAATATAAAGCATATCAAAGTATCTAAAACTGTTTATTCAGGCTCAATGTAAATGTATTAATGGAGCAAAATTATTTAAATCAAAATCTGGCTTTGTGTAGTAATAATTTAATTATTATTTGCCATGCCTAGGTTAGACTATTTAATTAAATTATTATTATTTTTATCATTTATTTTGAATAAAGAGTCTGATCATCCAGTAAAAATTCTTTAATCTTAATAAAATGTTATTTACCATATATTACTCTTTGTTCTGCAGAAATTGGCCGCTCATATGTAAGGATGAGCATTTGCAGACTTTTTTCGCGACAGCGAACATGACTGTGTTTTTGAGGCATTAAACTGAACAAGGTTTTTGGCGCCCCAATCCAAGATGAGTTTAAGGTCTTGTGAAAGAGATATCTGCATTGACCTGCGCTTGTTTTCCAAATCAGAATTACATGGTGGCTTAAGAAATTGAGTACTAGAGTGAAGGGTACTATCGTCAGCAAAACTATGAATGGGACTGATTGTGGAAGAGAGAAGATCGTTAATGTGTAGAAGAAACAGCGTGGGTGCCAGCACTGAGCCCTGGGGCACCCCAGCATTAATTTGGTAGAAGCTGGGGGAATGACCATCTACACTAACTGATATAAGTCGAATAGAAAGGAAACTGGAAAGCCAAGAGCAAAGCTTAGGTGGAAGACCGTAAAAGGAAGTTTCTTAAGAAGACCATCATACCAGAACTGATCGAAAGCTTTGGATATTATTATTATTGCCCTTTTATCGTCTTAGCTCGACTAAGACGATAAAAGGGCAAAATAAATACATATACAAGAAGAGTTAACGTGCCACAAATGACCTCAAGCACAGCCATCTGCCGTCGAGTAGTCAAATATAAGAATGCTTAAAAAGGCATTTACTAATCCTATGTAATTTTTATGTTTAAGATATTGAATTTAATTAAAAACCAACTGGTGGAGTAAGTATTATAGATAACTTGATGCATTGGACAACGGCCCTAGACAAAATTGCTGAGTTACTGCTTACCGGTTAGGGCTAATGCCCGCACAGTAAAGGCTGTACCATGGCTGCATAGCACAGACAGTTTGTAGTGTAGAAACCTACATAATCCATTCTGTAAAAATAACTTGGCAGATAAGGGGTACAAAAGGTAAACACAGCGTTTTAGTCTCATCGAAATACATGGAGGGATTCTCCACCCTTTGTGTAACATGCATAGCTACACATCTTAGGGTTGTTATCCTGTAAGCAACTAAATGTTTCTGGTTAGAAATAATACCATTTATTTCTAAAATACTATCTTTTTAAGCCGTTACAAAAATATTCTGGTTTATAAAACTAATAATATTTATTTGGTACAATTTAAACAAATAATTATTAAAATCAATTTTAAACCAGCAATTGTACTTCGTTTGCAGTAATATTTAAATATACCTATTTAACGAGAATTATTATAATTATCGTCATTTGGTATTTAGCTAAATAAAATAAATTAATACGCACGCTTAATATTTAATTTGTCGAAACGAGATAAAGTACTTAATAGAGTATTAACAAATATAATTTAACCAACAATAGACCATTGTTTGCTCATTATGTAAATAAATGGAAATATAACAAAAAATGTTTGACAAAAATGATAATAACCGATTAACATTTATTTAAATTTATTATTACAATGTAACCTTCTTAACTAGATATAACAGCGCAACCATAATTAATCAAAAAGATGTTTCTATTTAACCATAAATATTTGGTGAATTGAATAATTTTATCATTATTTTTATTTAAGGACATTGTTAGGGTGTTATTAAGATAAAATTATTAATTTGAAGTAAAATAAAGGCTTTGCAATAATATTTTTATTTATATAAATTTTAATTAAAATTGGCATGTTCCTGTTAGAGTTGTACCTAAAATTTTATTGTGTATTTTAAGCCAATAAAAAGGCAATTTTTAATAACTACTTAAAAATGTAGCTACGCGTGTAATTATTAAGAGGCTAATTTAAATTTTACATCAAAAAACTGTATTTAATTTATTATCTATACAGATAAATACACTTTAAGCTTTCTAATGCTTTTTATTGCCATATGCAGGTATCTTTGCAATTAAAAATGGATAAAAAATCTTAAATTTAAAATATTTCTGAGTAAAAAAACAAAATACTGTCTTTTGCAATTATAAATTAGGGTTTAAAAGTTAGTTGTTATCATTTATACTGTATATAAAAGTCACGTAAAAAAAATAAAAGCGCATGATAACAAGATATGGTTTAAAAATATTAAAAAATGTATAATTTGATATTTTTAATTTATATCTATTTATGTCGGCGTTTACAAAATATTATAAGACTTACTTGCAATTGCAGAAAAATAAGTGTATACTTCAGATTTCTATTTTAGGCCATAAGTGATAATTTTCAATAAAATTTTAAAATACAGAAATATATGACATACACATTTTTAATTGTCTTAATATCTACATGTACGATAAACCAATATTTTTAAACTGATCATAAAACAATTAAATTCATATAGAATTTTTATTTTACCTTCGCCTTACCTAAAATCTTGCCTGGAGTTTAAAATGTACTAAATATAGATAAATAAATTAGAATAACATTACAACATAAATGAAAAAATTGTTCAATTGCTGTCGAAATTATTTATAATATAAAAAAATATCATTAAAGGCCTTTTAAACAAAAAATAAAGATTGGTCGTGAAAATATTTTAATGTTTCTATTTAAATAAAAATCCCAATAAATATTATTTTTCATGCTTGCTGTGATAATATTCGGCAAAATGGAATAAGCGCCAAGCATTAAATTTTTCCATATAAAATAATCAACATAACAAAAAATTTGTAATTACACACATTTTTTCGTATATACCACAAACATCCCTCATTGAATTTATTATTATGACGTTAAGAGTTTTATTTATCACATTACATTTTTAGATGCACATACACGGGTTTAGTTATACTCATGACATTTTTTGTATTGCTAAAAAGCACAGGTAGTTTTTTATATACCTTAAATATTTTTATTTTATACAATATTTTTTTATTTTACGATAAAGATCCTGTTACGAAAACTATTTGTACCAAATGACTATACATTTACAATCTTCTAGAAATTAAATTTTTAAGTTTACAATGTAGTCTCTAAAAGGTGTAAGAATTTAACAACTATAAAAAAAAATTTTTAAAAAATATATACCTTTATTTTTTAAATATTTATATGATAAAAACAGAGTCCTAGTAATCCTGCTGATTATACCTTACCTTCATCACCTCTTTAGGCTTAATAATGTCCGTTTGTGGCTTGTCTTAATTAAACTATTATGTCTTTACTTTTGTTCAGACTTTAACTATTATAAAAGTAAATTTAATGAGCCCAATAATTTTAAATTAACAAAGGAATTACGGCGGTTAAATTGTTTGCAGAAAATATGCATAAACACTTTTAAATTTGCTAGCGGGTATTTTTGTACTAATTATAATAAAAGTAAATATTAATTGTTTTTATAATTTTATCTTAATTATTTGCAAATTATTGTTTCATAATAAAATCTAAATTAGGCATAATTTGTTTAAGTAAAAGATAAAAAAATCTAATGTTAATAATGCTTTTTTTTCTAAATAGGGTTAAAGGAAAATATAAAACACAAAAGTCGAGACACTACCGACGGATTTAACAAGTTGGGTCTTAAAGAAAATTTTATATTTTTTTCTTTTTGGTTTTGATCTTTAGACAATCATGTCAGTATATAAAAGTACATTTGGAGTTCTTTTAAATAATCTGAACATTTGCCAACAATTTATAATCCTGTTTAAAAAGTTCGAATATTTTTTAGTTCCCAAAATATATGTATAATGGCAATATTTACAACCGCTTTTATCCAAAAAACGACCAACTATTGCAATTATGGGTCATAAATTAAACATTATACTTTTTAAAACAAATAAACAGGATATTAAATTAAAAAAAAAGTTATTAGAATTTAAATTTTTATATTAGTTTTTAAATAACAAGGCTATACAGTGTATGCCATTTTGGTGATGCATGTACGGAGCTTTCGAAAACTATGAAAGATTGAAAACCAGTTAATTAAATATATTTTTAACAGTACCTGCCACTTGTCAAAGTGTATTTCAATAAATATTAGCAAAATCTTCCTAAACTTTTTCTTTGAGACTTACAAACTTTTAAGGCGGTTTTAATTCCAAAATTTGGTTTTAAAGATGACCCACAAAAGGACATTAAGAGGTGCAATATCTGGCTCACTGAGAATAAAATTAACAATGACATGTGTAGTTTTTCTGTAAAGTATATATATATATATATATATATATATATATATATATATATATATATATATATATATATATATATATATATAAATATATTATATAATACTAAATATATATATATAAGATATATATAATAATAATTTTATACAATTTTAAAAATTTTTCCAAAAAATTAATTTTTTTAACGGATTTTAAAAACAAATCCAACACAGTTACAGAGCCTAAAGGGTTAAAAGTACGCGTTTTAACTTAGTAAAAAAATTCTCAAAAACTTTGTTTATTTGTTCATAGTTTAACAAATTGGCCCACACTGTATATAATAAAGGTTTTAGAGGAAGATACCTGAATATTCTTGGCTAGAGTTTAAAAAAACATTATATTTAAATCAATAACAACTACAAAATGCCGTGTAAAAAGCAACAACACAACGAAAAGCTAATTACAATACAAAGCTGATTAAGTGAGCATATAAACCGATTAGAGTGTGTATCAAACGAGCTAAATTATATCAATGCGGCAATATCCGACATAAAAACTATCACTACAATAGAACGCATTCGATAAACGATTTGACTTTAATAATAGGCGAATGCCAGCAACATAGCTGCAGCGATTGACATCCGAATCGAGTATCTAGTATAAATATTTTGCTTATAAACATTCTACGGCTCTTGCTTAACATTACATTTAATTTGCAATTAAACATTTTTTTTTATTGGATGTGGGTAAGACGGCCTTAACTAACAGATTTAAATGTTTCTGTAAAATACGACCTAAAAACAACTTATAAGAGTTTTTTTTTTAATTTTACCAAAAAACTTGAGAAAAAAATGTTAGTGTCCCTTACACTTAATTCTTTGAAATATTTTCTCCCAAAACTTGTTTTAATAAATGTTTTTACTATTCCTTTATTTAACTCTGAAATACCTGTTTCATGTGATATAATCAATTATAGTTATTTTATTATCTAGGACAGACTGGTTTATAATTTAAAATTTAAGGTTATAATAGCTATTTATGTTATAAGTACAGTGACCATTAAATCTTGGGCAAAAAATTTGACAAATTTTGACTTTTCTGCCAATTTTTGTAAATCGCTCTTTTTTACCTTGTTATACTTTTAATTACTAAAAATAAAGCAAAAGGTAAAAGAAAAAAATATATATTTTATAAAAACTTACAAATTAATAAATTAATTAACAATTTAATAAATTCAAACAAACTTAAATATCCTTCCAAACAAATTTAATTTTTTATTACGGCCCCGTTTTTCTCTAAGATAGAGTTTGGCCTTTCAGGCATCGAATGGATTAAAGTCCGGGCGTAGTCCGGATTTCCTCGCAACTCATTCCACGCCTCTGAAATTGTATCCTTAATTTATTTTTTTAACTAATAAGCCCCCAATTATTTTCCATAACATTTAAATCCGGACTACGTGCGGGCCACGGTAAAACCCTGATACGCTGCTCTTTCATCCATTCATCGACTTGCCGGGCCGCATGAACGTGATGCTTATCTTGCTGAAAGATAAAACTTCTGTCTGGAAATCGATCCAGTACAGAAGAAAGCATGATATTCTGTAGTAGATCTATATATCTCGGCATTAAACCTTTCTTTGATAAAATAACATACACCAAGTCCTTGTGCACTCAGCCACCCCCAAACATTTACCGAAAATCGCCCACTACTTCTGTCCTTTTGGGTATACTTTTCATCAAATCATGTTCGTTCAGGCCTGTATACCTTAAGTATCTCATTGTACCACGCCTGGAACACTTTTTCATCGGTGAATATTATATTTACCCAAACAATCGGAGGTTCCAAGTAAAAGTGTAGAGCAAATCCAATGCGTTGTTCTTTATTTGCATTTGTTAAAAACGGATATAGGCTGCCGGGTGGCAGCGCAATTCGGATATTTGCCTTATTCTTCGCCGTGCCGTTCTAACCGATGCTGGGAAATTGCTTTCCGTTTTTGCTGTAACTACAAATTTAAACGGTTGGTTTCTCAAAACATTAACTAAATTATTATCTTGTTTTTGATTCGATAGTTTGGGGCGACCACTTCCAGCTCTTCTCTCAAAGGAAAGTGTTTCCAGTCATTTTTTTTAACAAAATAAATAGTACTCTTTGGAATGTTAAGCTATTCCAACACATCTCTTTCTGGCCAACCTCTCTGCTCAATATAATGAATAATTAATACTTTTTGTTCCAAAGTTAAGTTTGGCATTTTTAAAAGGATTTTTAGACACTGACAAGGGAAACCTGTTTCTTTATTAGGTTTTTCAACAGGTATTTATATTCAGTAGAAAGTCTATTTTACGAAAGGGAAAAAGAATTACCCAAGATTTAATGGCCATTACTGTACATAAGGCATAACTCAAGTGAACGAGTTTTTTAAGTTTTGTTCTGTTGTATTCCAAAATCCCTGTATACTAGACCTGCTATTGTCAGTGTCAGAAAATGACATCAATATTACTGCAATAGAAACATATGATAAAATATATTCATATATATTTTAATTAAAGTTATTTTTTTAAATAATAGTTTAACACATTTACTAAGATGTTCTTAACCTAAATTCTTTTTGGCTGGGCCAACAAATCGATTTTTTTTAAATTTATTACAAGGTAAAACGTAGTCAATATGAGAAAAATAAAATGTACCTATTATTTCCAAAAGGTGACTTAAAATGAATATTTTCTGTTTTTTAATTAAGTTACACATGCTGTAAAAAATATAAGAATATTTTGAACAAAACGCAGCTAGGTAAACTAAAAGTTTTAAGTTTAACTAGAAAATACCGCCGGAGTAACGTATATATTTTAACTTTTTTTCACCAAATTTACTATGAATAAATATTCTATAAGATCTATTTAAAACTGTTGCATTATTAAAGGTAAAATATATTTCCTTTCTCATTAGACGAACTTCTGCAGCGTTTAAATTCTAGCTGAAATGCGACGAGAAAGTAAACTTATTCGCATTCAAAGGGTCTGACACAAGTTAATAGATATCAATTTAATTAAAACACGCCGCGAGAGCGAACTTCTAAGCGACAAGAAGGGTTAAAGATAACCAAAATCCACGACAAACTAGCGTGTATGTAATACCTAATAGGATGGAGCGGAACAAATATCCGGGAATATTCCGAGACAGACATGTGCGAATTTCTTAAAAGACAAATTATTTAAGTGTAAACTGTATAGAAATTATAGTATTATGCAAAAAATATAAGAAATTCTAAAGAATATATTTTCAACGATACACAGGATACATTTTTAAACGTTTCTGCGTCGGCTAGTGTTTAAAACCTATATTACCCAGTCAAATGCTACATGCCATGCCACTTAAGGTACCATTACATATTAGAAGCTCAAAAAGACACATTTTCAAATTTTTTTACAACATATTTATGAAACTTTTTTTATATTATTAAACAACTCTTGTAGAATACAATTTTTTTAGAATTTTCCAAACCAAGGAGGCGCCAAAATCGACCCCTTAAAAAACCTACTCCATGCGGACAGTTTATCTTTAAAACGGCAAGTTTAAAACAAAAAAATCAAAATGAATATTAAAAAGGAAGCCGTTTTGCACAAGAATCGACCAGAAAATTTGAAAAATTAAAAAAAAAAATGCCGGACGTTCAAAAACAAAAGTTAAAAAATCTACCTTTGTTCCGATATTTTTTTAGTGCTATTTTTTTCATTTTTTTTAACTAATTGTGGTCGATTCTTTAAAGGAAGCTTAAACAAACAAAATGCTATACGCTTAATTTAAATTGAGTGAGTAGATTCGAAGAGATTAACTATCCGCTAGTTAAAAAAACAGTAATTTCGAGAAAAACGCGTTTCAAGTTAGCCGAGCGAGCGGCAGCTGCGTAGAACACCTGCGGCGAGCTGAGAGCGAGCGCTCACTAGAGTTGATGAATAAAGCAAATTAAGCAAAAAGCCCCAAAGAACCCCAACCAATTAAAATATTTATCTACCTTTTGGTTTTAGGTCTTTCACCGTTTTAAAGATAAAATTAACGTTTAAAAATTTAACCTTAAATTAAATATTATTTAAAATTTAAATAAATACAATTCTCATAAAAAATTTAAGCAGTTCTGAGACTTTTTTGTCAGAATATATAAAGCAATCTTAAAAATGACATTAAAATGGTGGTATACTTGACACCAAAACGCAGATAAGTATTCTGATTGTATGGATTGTTTTGTTTTAGTCGATCTAACAGTTTATGAGGGTGAATAGTTCCGAGCACACTCAGTTACTATACCTCTGGATCAGGACGGAAGCGGTCCCATTATGATAAGTGTAAAGATAGGAATTTTGGCAAGCACCAACAACAACTGTTTAATAAAAGATATTTGTTTTATTTTTTATTCTAACATCAAAAAGTTTCAAAAATGGGGTCTTGATCTCGATCCAGAATAATCTCATGAATTTAAAACGTAAAACATACAGCTTGCCAATAAATAAGAGCTAACAGCTCCATTTATAGAAAAATAGGTGTACAATAAAGCGTTTGCATTGTGACTATACCAATAATTGTTGTGACGCGATTAAGTGTGACTGTACTAATATATCTACGCTCTTTATTAAAAAGTCCAATTTCTTTTGTCATAAAAAAAAAGAAAAAAACAAGGTGCTTCTGGTAAAACTGTTATGATTATTAGTAAATTTAAATAAATATTTAGAACAGAAGCCGATTCTTACAAAAAAAAATGTAAAAAAATTAAAACATTTTTTCTGGTGTGCTCACAGATCACAAAAATCAGCATAAGAATATATTTTGAAAATTGAAAAATATTTAATGTTCCTTATTGCATGTAACTGATAATTTTTTTAATCTATTTTTTTGTCACAATTTTAAAAACAAATTCTTGTAATACATACTAGTTTATTATATTCTAATACAATGCAGTTTACCACCTAAATTAGAATAAACACACGGTCTTGAAGTCACATCATCTTTAACTTAAAATATACCAGAGTATGTTAAACAAAAACCCTATTTTTTGTTGCAAATGTAGACTAATTTATTAATTTCAACCATAACATGTTTCACCACACAGTGCCTTCGTCAAAAGGTATTTAAGTACTAAAATTACTTTTATAATTTTTGCTTAAATAGTAAATCTATCGGTGTTACCTGATCTAGTTAATAAAATTATTATGGATTTACATTCAACATTAAAAGGTTTAATAATGGGGAACTGCCAAATTTATTAGAAACCCTAGAAATCAATAAACTAAAAAGTACTGATAGGCTTCTAAATGAACACTGATATATTTACTATCTAACTAAAAATTGTAAAAATTATTTTTACCAAAATACCTTCTAATGAAGCCACTGTGTGGTGAAACGTGTTAAGGTTAAATAAATTAGTGGAAATTTGGAACAAAAAATAGTGTTTTTGTTGAACATACTGTGTTAAAATGAATTTCCATCAAGCAACAGCCGAATCTATCAACTATTTAAAATATACGCTTATAAAAGGGTAAAGAATCTATGTTCTTAAATCTCGTTTACACAAAAACCTTTAAAAAACATGTAATTAATAACTGTTTGAAAATCGCGAAGTTTTATGATATGAATTTTTAATTTTTTTTTCGCAAAAAATTTATATTTAATCTTTGTACCAATGTTTCAAAACCGCGAGGATATTAAAATGTATTTTTTTAAATAAAACTAACCAATTAAATTTACCATATAGATACACCAAGTATTTCACGGATTATCCTGAGAAGTACCCAAATAAATATTCCAAACACCCCAGTCCCAAAACACGATTTTAAAGTAAACTTGAGAGCCACAAACTAAGAAACATTAATATCTAGTACTTACTCACATATACTAGTTTTTTAAATGAATAAAAAATAATAAGCTAAACTGTTGTTTTAATTCTCGGTATTTAACCTATTTAACGTAAAGTGTATCTGTACTGTCCACATCTAATTCAAAAATAATTTATCTAAAATAATAAAGGGTGCCCTAAACTATTTTCACAACTAATTAGGATCCCATTGAGCTTCAAGTCTTGGGAACTTTTCGGACACCAAAATTACTGCAATGTCAGCCGGAACTGACCACGACACGTGCAGGGCTTCCCAATTTCCGGATTATAACAGCTGACACATGCAAAAGTGATGCAATGCTTTCATTTGTTTAGGACTAAAAATTAATTTTCGTTTATAAATATGTTTTGGAAATCGTTAAGATTTTAGATTAAAATAATCTTGTTCTCTAACAACTAAAATTGGGGAGTTAATTATACAAATTTTTAAAATTAACGAAGTTTTTAAAAACTTTAAATTCCAGATCCTAAAGAGGGAAAAACAATGTTTTAATACAATTTAATAATAAACATCTCACCAAAAAAAAGTTATGGCTTTTTAAAATTCCCCTTTTAGCATCCCTAGACCTATCGCATATATGGGGTGTTCAGTACAAATATTTTGGGAGCATATTTTTGACGTCAAAATAAGATGTTTGTTTTTTTATAAACATGTGACCTAAAATGCACTCTCTCCGAGCTACAGCCATTGTAGTTTGCGTAAAAATCAATTATTTTCAACTGTGGCTACAGCTTCTCATGAAATCTCACGAAAACTTGTATACCCTTGTTATTTTAGGGGTAAATTTATTTTTTGTCTTAAAAGAGTTAAAAATTCAAATATTAGGGGGAAATGAAAAAGGGGGCACACTTTTAATAATTCAAATTTTACGTTTAGGCTATTTTTTTTAAATTAAGCCACACGAGCAAGTTAGCCATAGAAAAATTTAAATTTTTGGTTTCTTGCTTTTTTGATTCAGGTTTTTAAAAAATTTGCCGGTAAATATAGAAAGAGCATTTGCTTAAAATAAAAATGAAAGGAAAAACCTAGGATTATAGGCTGTGACTGCTTGTTTTAGTAATTTCTAATATATATATAAAATATATATATATATATATATATATATATATATATATATATATATATATATATATATATATATATATATATATATATATATATATGGTTAAAAATATTTAATTTTTAGTTTTCTTGATTTTTAAACAAAAACACTGAGTGTTTATTTTTTTATTAACTGTGGCATTTTTTTTTTTTTTTTTTTTTTTTTAAAAAAAAATGCAAAGTCAATTAGAAATAAGGCCACTTTAAATACTTAATTCTATATATATAATAATATAAAAAAAAAAAAAAAAAAAAAAAAAAAAACTGAAAAATTTGGCGTAATGGGCCTTTAAATATTAACTCTTTATTGAAAAAGTCGAGTTTGAAAACCTTTCCCATCATCAGGACAATCTAAAAATAAAAGAAAATGATTCTTTTTAAAGGAAACCAACAAAATAATTCTCCTTTTACAAAGTTCTTACCATATGTGAGTTGAAAACATGAAACAGGTTTAATACCAATGAAGAACAAAACTTCATTCACATTCCTCCTTAAACTACATTGAATTTAACTTAGTTTTTAGCACGTGGATCGTTGCCACCATGTTCCTAACAAGACTTTTACGAAGTGAAAAGAATATAACAAAAAGCAAAAGAATTTATAGTTAAAAAAAACTTACAAAAAACAAGTACGATTTTAAAACTTAACGACCAATGGGCGCTGTCAGTTGAACAAGAAATAAGAAATTTGATATAATGATTTTAAAAACCTTGGATTTTCCATTTTTAAGATTCGGACATAATAGGCCGCATCATGCAGAACTGACAGAGCCATCTGTTATATATTATATATATATAAAATATAATATATATATATATATATATATATATATATATATATATATATATATATATATATAGATATATAAGATATATATATATATATATATATATATATATATATATATATATATATATATATATATATATATATATATATATATATATGATGGAAAGTTCAAAAACCGAACATGACGTTTCATCAAGTGGAACAAAGGAAAACATAATAAACGCTAAAACAGAGTGAGATCAAATTTAAACTAGAACATATGCACCAAAACAGCGTACGCTCGACGAAAGTTACCGTATGCTTTAAATCACCGATTTTCGCTGTTCGAAACACCGCTTGATACAAGTATAGACACATTGCAAAGCTTTGTCTCACTTCTTTCACACAGTTAAAAGGAGTTATCCTGTCTCTATTTAATCACATTACACTTTATACCTATGTTCGGTTTAGTGGTTTTCCACACCTGTGATATATATATATTACTATTATTACATATATTTATATATATGATATATATATTTTTAGTATATATGATAGGTTAGTTATTATATACATATATATATATATATATATATATATATATATATATATATATATATATATATATATATATATATATATATATATATATATATATATATATATATATATATATATATATATATATATATATATATATATATATATAAAAATTTACAAAAGCTTTTTAAAATATAAAAGTACTTATAAAATTAAACACGTTTCTTTTTATTTTACCACTCATAAATTGCTATTTAATTAATATACATCAAAAAATGTATATCATATTTGTATAAATTATATCACATAATTTTAAAATTTTCATTTTACCTATGGTAACAAAAATTGTTAAGATTTATATTTTAATTTAAAAAGTTAAACAATAAGTAAAATGTAAGCGGTAGTAAGACAGCTTTTAATTAAAAATTATGGTTATAATAACTTTATGTAAGGATCCGTTAAAGGGAGCTCAGAGGTGAAGACAAAGACATTTAAATTAATTTATAGTTTACCATACTTAGCCTGTTAAGAAGTAAGACAATGACTAAGGCATTCCGTTAATTTAATTGGGTAAAGATAAATCGCCAATTACAACGGACAATGGCGTTAATTTCATTGGGAATAAAAACATTTTAAATACCCATTTACACAAAGGGTGATTTTTGACTTTGATTGCATCGAAAATTTTTATAGCTCTTTGTTAGTTTTGCACGAATATTTGCCAATAAGCCATTTCCAAAATAATCTTTGTATATTAAGGATTATGTACATACAAAACATTTTTATTCCTATTTATATACAATAAAACGCCTTTAAAATTGTTTCATCAACAAAAAGATCTTTTAAGGATTTTTAAAAAATAACAAATTTGATATGTCTATTTTAAATAGTTTTAAAAAAATTGACATTTAAATCTAAAAATTATTTTTAACTTTTTATTATATTCGCAGATGCAAGCTGTAAGCTTACAAGCTTATGTAATTTAATAGTTATTTATAATATAAGTGTTAAAAGTACACTTTTAAGGCACTAATAAGTAAGAGTTAAAACGTAATTTTAATACAAATATCAAACAATATTTTTTCTACAAACGCAATAAAGCAGTTTAAACTTAAATTATTTAAAAATTGGAATATACATAGGATTATCGTATATTAAAATTATTGAAGTTGGCATTTATTAAGGAATTCTAACAACCGTTGTTGATGCTGGTTGTTTTTGGCATATTTACTTTAAATTTGATACATCGGGTCACTTTTAGCTCGTTTTAGTTTTTACTTAAAATTAACTTGAAATGGAAGAAAATGTGGAAGTACGTATTGGTTGCATCGATCCATTTAAAGAGATAAATGAAGCAGCCAGTAGAGCATCGCTAGATTTACTGCCCAGAAAATCTCGTATACAATATAATATTGCCTATAATATGTTTATAAATTGGTGTAAGTAAAAAAAGTGTTGCTGAAAAATATACCGAAAATATATTCCTTGCGTATTTTGAGAAAAAAGCGAAGATTTGAAAAGAATCATCGTTATGGTCGACTTATTCAATGATCAAAGCTTTGCTACGCATAAACAATGACGTGGACATCAGTAATTTTTTTAAGCTTATCGCCTATTTGAAGCGTCAAAAAGAGGGATACCAGCCCAAAAAATCAAGATTCTGAGCAAAGCGCAAAATAACCAGTTTCTGAACTGTGCACCTGATGATGAATACCTTCTAATGAAAGTAGTTCCCATTTTGGGAATTTTTGGTGCCTGTCACAAAGAGGAGCTTTGTCAGTTTGACCCTTGACGACTTGAAAGATATGGGCACTTCATTGATGATTTACATACAAGATACTAAAAGCAAGTTACCACAAAATTTCACTATTGTTAAAAAAAAAATATTTAGATTATTACCAAAAGTATATGGCTCTTCGTCCAGCACATGTAGGATATTGGAGACTTTTCCTAAAATACGCGAAGGGTAAATGTACTAGAAATCCCGTCGAAATCAACTCTTTTGAAAAGATCCCTGCAGCTATAGCAAGCCTTTTGCAGCTTCCAAATCCGATCCTCTATACGGGGCATTGTTTTTGCCGTTCTTCAGTGAGTTAACTTGCCGATGCTGAAGTAAATTTGACGACAATTAAGAGGCATGGGGGCTGGAAATTATTTACTGTTGGTAAGGGATACATCGAAAATTTCTTGAATAATTAAAACTCGAATGCCAGAAAACTACTTACAGTGAAAACAAGAGAAGCAGATTGTGCCTCAATGTATTTCCTAATTCTAAAGAACGTACATATTTTGACTAATAACAAAGTTACCAATGGCGGATACTTACTTTGTATAACATTATATAGCAACTCTTTTAATTCATAAAAAGTCTTTTAATGACTGAAACTAATTTTTTATTCTGAAAATTATAAAAGGCATTTACTTACAAACCTTTGCAAAAAGTCTATTGTTTTGATATGAAAATTATAAACAAAGAAATTTTTATCTCAACAATGCATTTAAATACCTAAGTATGTGCAATTTACCATTTGCTTAAAATATTTATAATCTCTATTTCACGAAAAGTATTATTTCTATACATTTATTTTGTAAAGACTTTTTCGAGATGTGCTCTAGCTCTTTAAAATTTAACATAACAATGCCAATGGGAAATTATGAAAAGAAATTTTAAATTTCCGTCTGAATTTTGTTTAAGCAAACAACGGGTTAAGGGTTTTAGAAAATTAATGTATACCTATGTATGCTATATAGAGAAAAATACATTTTTTACTTTTTATTTATTTTACCACAGATAAATGTTATGCCAAAAAAGCATAAGATTATAGAGTTTATAGAGTATCATTATTTTCCCAATATAATTGACAGCAACAGCGCACTGATATAGGGTTTTAGCATAAACGGATTCGAAGAGTCATAAGCCTTGTTGTTAAATGTAGTCTTAACAAATACAGTTTGCATTGTAACTTTTTATATTGAATTCGTAGACGTTCATTGCAAAGATGAAAGCTGTAAAAATTTGTTTTAAGGAATTACTAAATTTAGATCAAGCATTTTAAAATAAATTGTTTATGAAATTAAACCTATTCTAAAATGTTTTAAGAAGAGGTTTTAACAAAGAAATTGCTACTTTAAATAAATGATTTGAGGACTGTATTGGGCCCAACACTTTTCGCGTATTTATAACTAGCTTAAGAGTTTTAGTATGTAGGTAGGCAAAAAGCTTTAATATTAAAATAATTAAATAAGTAATTTTAATAGGTAGAAGCTTTTGCATTGATATGTTATTTTATATAGAGTGAACATCTAACATAGAATAATTTTTTTATTAAAATGTCTGACTTTTCGAAAGTCCCCTGGACACGTCAATTAATATTTTACCTCGCGAATTTTTTTAAGCTAAAGTATGCGTACGCAGGGTAAATCAAAAAGCAGTCCTGGTGGTCAAATGAATTTTTTAAAATAGCCACCTTACTTTTTTATATTACTTTCTTAAAAGCTTAAGGAACGAGACCATATTTGTAGCTACTTTTGTTTAGAAACAAATAATGTCAAATAGCCATGTGATATCTTTTTTCTGTAAAATATTTAAGAACACAAACCTGATTTAAATTGAAACAAAAGTTATACAATATAAAATTACCATTTTTCTAATGGAGCATTTTTTTACTTGGTTTGTTTTAAAATGCATCTTAATTTTAAGGTACCTTTTGGTAAAAAAAAGTTTTGTATTTATTTTAAGTAACAACGGGATTAATTTAATAAATTTGAAAAATTTGCTCTTTAAATCAGGTAACGGAAAAGGTGCAATAATACCTGCACAATAAAACAAAATATAAATATAATAGTATGTAAAGTTATTATTAATTTTATATATATATTAGTATGTATATGTGATATATATATATATATATATATATATATATATATATATATATATATATATATATATATATATATATATATATATATATATATATATATATATATTAATAACCCCAATAAACCGACAAGAAGAACTACCAAAATTACCACAGCCCTTAAACAAAACAACAAGCAAAGATCACGAAATTAAAAAAACTTAAAGCAAAAAACAAATACAACAGCAAAGACAAGGAAGACATATTTTTAAACCCAAAAAAAAAACTTTACCCTACATTAAAGTGTAACAGACGTAATTTGGGAAAGGTTGGGGAAAAATGACATATACACAACCTACAAAAACCCCCCAAAAAACAATCCACAAAATACTAGGAAAACCCCAAAAAACAAAAATACCCCTTTGAAACCAAGGAGTGTACAGCATACCCCAAAAAAGACTGGTGACAAGAAAAATCCAGACAAAAAAAGAAGAATCTCCACCAGAGTCCAAGAACACAAGAATAGTATAAAAAACAAAAAACAAATTTGCTTTTTTTTCCAACACCCCCAAGAGACCCCGGGGGCCCCCACCATTAACTCCAAGAAACAAAAAAAATCGCCGCAATTCCCCCAGAACACCACTAGAGAAGCACTCGAAGAAAACTAAACAACCTAAATAAGAGAGACGATGACAAACATCGACCAAAATGGAAAACCCTACTTAAAAAAACCAAAAAAAAGGTCAAAAAAACGACAAAACCCAAAAACACCCGGCAAAAAAGTCAACAAACCCAACGAAGCATGGCAAAAAAATGAACGAACCAAGATACAACCCCCCGCAGCCGATAAAAGGAATCCAGACCAAAGCATCATTCCAAGTCGAGCAGCCACCCAGGAAGCATCAGGTTCTGAAATGCCACTGAGATGTTGGCAAACATCGAAAATTCATCTACTACAACGGATTGAAAAACCCGAAAATACAAAAACATTTACCATAGAAAATTAGTTATAAATATAGATATATATAAAATATATATATATATATATATATATATATATATATATATATATATATATATTATATATATATATATATATATATATATTATATATATATATATATATATATATATATATATATATATATATATATATATATATATATATTAACATTATAACTACAAATGTCTAATATAATGGGACAAACCAATAAATATAAAGACTTGTAAAAACATTTTAATTTTATGTTGTATCTCTTTTGTTTTCACATACATTATTTCTTAAGGTATTTTTTGCGATTTTACACAGGATAGCGGTTTAACTTTTTTTTAATACGAAAAAAGCCAATATGACACGGTTTGCTTCTCGTAAGATGAGCCTGTATTTAAGTAATATAATTTAGAAAATAATTATCAAAAATGAGCGAAATGTAAAAGAATAAAATTCCATGTTAACAATATCGAAAACAGAGAACTTCCTTATTATTTAATTTGCTTAGATATAGAAATTACGCTTTGTAATAATATTTTTTTATCCAAATTAGTAATTTATATAATAATATCAATAAATATTATTTGTCATACATTTGAAAGTAATGAAACTTTTCGGACTAATTCTGCCTTATAATTAAACCAGTAAAACTTTTAAATAATTATTTTATTAAAAAATTTTAAAAAGCTCAATTTATTGTCTATTAGCCTATATAAATTATCCCCATGTCAAGTTTTTCCTGCTGGTTTTAATCGAAACATTCAAATATCAATTACAGAGTTATGTATATTTACCAAATAGAGTGTGACATTAACCAAACAGACAAAGTGGTATAACATTAAAATGACGCAATAAGTAAAGAAATAACCCGATAAATCCCATAATTAGAAAAATGATTATAAGCTTAAATGTGGGTAATTTTTTTAGTAAACTTGTAATTTTAGCACTTTAATTAATTATTTTAAATTATTAGTGTTTTATTTAAAGCAAAACGTAAGCTTTAATTACGTAAATCATGAAAGTTAAATAAATCTTTATTTGCTAATATTAGGTATCTGCAGCTTTACGTTTGGTTTTTCTCCTGTTTTATATCCCAAAGTTAATAATTTCTAATTACAAAGCAATGTGTCAGAAATTAATTAAACTGGAAAAGTGGTTTAACAACAAAATATACAAATGGCAAATAATTATAATTAATCCGTAAAATTTAATAACTTTTTTTAAATACAATATTAAACTTTTTGAGGTTTTATTGTGCATTATTGGGTAAATTAACAAATTGCAGTAAAAACAGGAGTTTTAGAAAAAGACAGGAAAAAACTCCCTATAATAAAAGGGTTGGCATACCCTCTAGAGATACTTAGATGATGTTTTCTAAATGTATTTTAAACTTTTAAAGTTACATTTATGAAATTTTTTACACTTAATAAAGTAAGGTAATAAAAAAAAATATTTATTTATAAACGAAAAAGTAGGTTTTTTTTATGAATAAAGTAATCTTGTTTTATTTTTATGGGATGCACCGTTTTCGGATAAAATGTCATAAAAAAATTTATAAGAATAAGTGAATAATACAATACAAAAAATTACTGTTCCTGATAAAACTTTTGATGCTATTTAATACGAATTTAGTGCATCTTATCGAGATAAAATAAGATAACGTTATTTATGTAAAAAACTTAAACACTCATTATATAGTTAAAGACAATCTAATAACTAAAATTAATTATTAGCTGTAGAAAAAAATTAAAATATTTCGTGGTTTTATAACGTACACATTAGGTAATTTGAAAAATGTTTTAAAAAAGCTGTATCACTTTTAAACTGATTTTTAAATGACAGATCTAAACATTTTTCAATACAAAAGGATGTCCATTAATGTTCGATATCTGAATCACATAATTTTTCCTAAACTTAACAGCTGTATAAAAAATAAGTTTAAAATTCTACCAGTATGTTGTATAAGCATGACAGAATAAAGTAAATATATTTTTTTAATCGACAACCTTTAATTTTTGTTAAAAAAAAATTAAAAATAATGTAGATAACGGCTTAATATTTAATTGGGAAGCTAAAATATTCTAATAATTTTACATGTGGGGGCGGAGGTAAATTATTTCTTTATCTTTATAAATATACAAAAACCACAAATAAAATTTTATAACATTATTACCAACTTCGTTTATAATTATTGCTATTGTACTCTGTTTCCTTATAAAATAATTAGCTAATTAATAACTTAATATTTGGTATACTTTTTTTTATAATATTTTCATTTTTGCAACTTTTAAAGATACATTATATATATATATATATATATTATATATATATATATATATATATATATATATAATATATATATATATATATATATATATATATTAAAAAAAAGGAATTTTGGAAGAAAAATTTAGACATTAGTACATAATAAAACTTTTTTTATCGGTTACTTTATTACATAGCTTTTGAAACTGAATGTGTATGTTTTACGGACAAAAATCTAATATGTTAGAAAGAAATATTGAGCTAAACCATAAACTTAAGGACTTTATTTTGGTATATGTTGCTTTTTATTACACTTGACCTGATTCAAGTGACTCCAAGACCAAAGGTCCGAAATAAAACCAGGGTATCTTTCGAAAGATACATAAAAATTTTCTTTAGATATGAAATTTTACATTGAAAGTATAATTATATAAAAGCATTATTATTCTTATATGTTTTATCTTTGGAGCTATACCGGAACTATTCACTACATTTATATTTTTGTTTTAGGGACATCTGGGCAAAGAACTATAAATAATTAAATTTTCTATTAAACATTCATTGTTAATTCTCTTGGAATCTATATTATATTTTGTCCTATTATAACGGTAAAAATAACATTTTTTTAATAAAGCCTTATTACCTGACTGGTTCAAAAATTGGTTATTATACTTATACTAGTAATTCCCAATATAAAAACAAATGGTAAAAACATATCTAAAAATAATTTCAGTTTAGTAGAACATTAAATTTTTAACTTGATACAAGACTTCTTGCTCTCTCCTTTAGAGTTTTTTCTGACCTATAATAAGAATTTTTACTTACATTTGACATTCATTTAAGTTTATTTTAGAATTAAAGATGACATGAATATAAGAAGCTTAAAGAAGCATAGTTAGAGTCTTAGGACATTGCAAACTAACAACAGTGCGGCAAGATCGACAAGTAATACTTTGACTCTTTTACAATAAAAGGTAATCATTAACCTTGGGTTAAATACCATAGAAACGACAAAATATCAAAACGTGATTGGTGTTCATCATCATCAGGTAGCACTACAACCCTGGGTGGGTCTTGACTGACTGTACAACTTTTTTCCAGGTGTTTTGATTTTCTATGTTCATTTTTTGGAGATCTGACACAATGTTGTCTCTTCAACGCATTCTTGGTCGCTCAGGTGGTCTTTTTTGTAGAAACATCCTTACATATCAACTTTACCAGTCTCTTATCCTGTAGTCTATGCACATGACCTGCCCATCTTAGTCTCTGGCTTTTGATTTTTTGTATCACATCCCCATCCTTAAATAACCTTCTGATTTCGGCATTTTTTCTGATTCTATATTTATTTGTGGTAGTGTTAGTGATGGGTGTTACCAGGTAATTACCCTAGGTTAATAACACCCACACATTGTAAAAATGGGCCTTAGAGACGGAAGTATAGTCGAGATTCTTACAGTATATCGCCAAAAAAGAATATTTGGGCAATGTTCTTATCGTCTTCATGGGGCGTTACCACTGACTTTTCAAAATCCACTCAACCAACTGCAACGGTACAGTAAAAGACATTTGTTGAATTAGGAAAGGGAAACAAGGTAATCTTTAGTAATAAATCTCGCTTTTGTTCGCCTATGCTCAATGGTCAAGCAAGGGGACGTGGTAAACGACGTAATCCACCGTTTGATATGATCAAACTTATACCTCACACCGTGGGTGTAATAAAATGGAGATTCATAGTGCAACTCTATGTCGTTACATATTCATAAGATAATCAAAAACTACCATTTTTCAACAGGAAAACGCTAGACGACATGCGCCGAGAGTGTTGGTAGACTTGGATCAACACCAGAAGAACCATTTGCCTTGGCCCCCAAGCTTACCTGATCTTTTTTCCATTGAACATGTGTGGTAAATTCTAGGTCCCAGATTTTTGAACACACAGCGCACTCTCTGACAGTACCTACTTAGACATGAGCTAGATCTACGATTAAATAACATATTTTAAGAGGAAATAGATCAATGCCTAGACTGGTTAATGAGTGCATAAGAAATCAAATGTTTTTAAACTTAAATTATTACATTTTTATTTTTCAAGTGGAAAAATATATATTGTAGGTTTGTAATATTTTTTTATAACCTAGTTATAAAATTTTTCTTTTAAAATTCCTTTCTTTTTATAAACGCCATTATACAGTTAACAAATTCATAAAAATACACTCCTACGTAATGCGACCTTATTAGCAGGAACAAGTTCAATACATTCAAATACATAATGATATTCAAATGAGTTTCTATTTAAGCTGCCTCTTTTAGCAACAAAGATTTATTGTTAAGCCCAAAAATAAACTTGCCCGTCATTCAAAAGCTCCAACAAACATAATTCAGGTTGGAAATTACAAAATGCTGAATTCTCGGCATAATGGTTAGGGCCGGTATACAATGTAAAGCCGAAAAGACAAATGAGCACTTAGGGAGTGTTGGTTACTTTAGGCAGTTAGGTAAAAAATGAATATTTGTTATGTAGCAGTTATAATAATTGGAATATATCTTAATATAAGTTATTACACAGAAAATAGGTATTTATATACCTAGTATATAAATTGGGTCTTTATTTCGACAGGTGATTAATTACCACAGCAGTTGCTATGAGATACAGATTTAAAACATGTCAAATGGGTTGACATTGAAAATTTCTAAAAATAGCTAAAATCATTAAAACACGAAAAGTATCCAGAACGGAAATAGTATCGAAAGCCAAAATGGAAACCTCAAAAGTCTAAGAAGAAATAAAGACGGCGAAGTCAAGAACGTTGCACGAAGAAACATACATACAGACAGTGTAATAAAAAAAATGCAGAAGAACGAAGAAACTTTTTAATTAGGTATTAATTTGTTCTTGAATATTTAATTAATTTTGCCATAAAATTTTAAAAATTGTTGTTTGACGATTTGTTATTGACAATGACAGTTACTTTATTTTACTAGTATAATAAAGTGCTACTTTATGGACGCAAAATTGCTTTATAAATAGCACTTTATTGGTCAATTGTACATAAAAGGCTTATTATGTATTAAAGTAAAACAAATTATTTATGCAAAAATACCAATGTTTAAAATTAACAAAATACTTATTATAAACAAAACGCGTTTTGTTTATAATATAGTCTACCGCCACCTCTTAAAATATATTAAAGCCACAAAGTGTTTGTTTTGTCTTAATTCTATCCAAGACTTCGTTAAGAAAAAATGTTTTTAACCATGTAGCTTTAAGTTAGTCAATAAAATGTTTACCTGTAAGTGAAAAAATGTTACAATTATATCTGGAATAACCTTTTTTAGGGTAAGTCGATAAAAATTTTAAAACATTTTTATAAATATTGTACATTGTTAAATATACTCTGAACATCAAAGCTTAGTTGTATAATTGTTTTAGATAGAAAAATACATTGATAAAGGCTCGAAATCAGCCAAACGTCTGAAATAAAACTTTTTAAATGAACAAAAATAGTTTTGATTTGTTGTTGAACAAAAATCCCAAAAAAAAAAAGAAAAACTCAGTATATATATATATATATATATATATATATATATATATATATATATATATATATATATATATATTATAAAGTACTTTTTTAGGGCAATTTTATTAAACATTTAAAGTAAGTCTGCATCAATAATACCTCTCTTAGAGGACAGATTAAAATATAAATTTTAATTATTTAAAAACTTAGTTGCGTTAAATTATTTTACTTTATTAAAAATAATATGTATATAGGGGGTTCTCTGGTTTGACGGTCTAATTTTTATGCATTTTTTGGGAATATTGTGTGAGAACCAATAAAGATGTAGAATTTTAAAGTTTTTATGATTTATTTATAAGTGTTTTTTATAAATTTTTGAGCTAAAAATATTCATTATAACCCAAGGTATTATCTCAAAGTATTTATTTATTAAAGAAATAAATAAAAAACAAGCATAATAACATTCTATTGTAAATGTGGCTTAAGCCAAAGTTAACGTCTCAATATTAATATTTACATTCGTATTGCGTGTAGCTTTTTATGTTGCTCTATTGAAGCAAAAGCTCGCTTACTCCCTTTAATATGGAAAAATCTGAAAGCTGCGAATTTATATATGCCGGAGTTTTTCTATGTTTGCGTTTTGTAGAATAGAGGTTATTTATGCTTTTAGAAATTGGGTAATATTTATTAAAAATGTTTTTTTATCAGTTTTGCTTTTTGAGTTATTAAAACTCAGGTAGTTTAAAGTGCATCTTATTTTTTGTAAAATGAGTAAACATACCTGAGTGTAGTGCTTTTATACCAAAAAGTAGTGTAAACATGTTTAGTTGGTAATTTGGACATTATGTTTTTTTCCTTTAAATATCTGGAAAAAGGGTAAAAGGGTAAAAGGCAAATAATAAAATTTTGGGGCATCATTTTTTGAAATTCTTTATTGAAAATTGTATAGGTTATTAAAAAAAACATATATTTTTTTAAATGTTCTGCTAGACTGCGTTTAGAAACCAAGTTAAAAGGGCAAATTTTATTTTTGAGAGTTAAGAATCCCTACGTTGTTGGTATTTAGATGACAGTATTATTTTTAACGTTTGTCAGTTTATCTTTTATCTTAAATTTCACCTTTATCTGTAAGTAAAAAGAATTAACTGTTTTCCATCGGCAGGCCCTTAATATTTCTTCAGCACACCCCACGCTAAATTTTACAATGTTCTTAAAATCTTTTTATTTTGGGGGGTATTTCTAAAAATAAACATGAAATATTATAAAAATGCGGATGTTACAGATCCCAGTGTTCCAGTGTTATCTTCTTTTATTAAAAAAAAAATTGTAATAATAAATAAAAAAATGTGTATTGAAATAAAATTTATATTTGTTAGTTTGCACTGTTTTATACATTTTTTCGGCAGTATTAAAAATTATTTTACATTTAACAAATATAACCAAATGTACTTTATATAGAGGTTTTAAATAAGTATATTTTTAATATATTTTTAAAGTTTGGAAAATTATTTTAACCAAATATTGGTATGTAGTTTATTCTAGCCTGATATATCTATACACAAAACACCTGTTTTTAAATACGCCATATAAAGTCCTATAACAGTCAATTTGCGTACCAACGACCTTTGCTGTATCAGTCAAAACACCGTATTCCGTGAGATCAGCAAAGTTGAGCAATGCCGAGCATGATTAGTAATTGAATGGGTGCCCGTCAGTGAATACCGTCTGTTGTTTTCGTCTGGGTGACATTACCCAGATGTTAGTGGGGAATAGTTTAGAGTTAGTTGGTTTTTGTATAACGTTTAAGCAGGCACTACTGCGTTGTTGTCTAAAAGGTATCGTAAAATATAAAATCTGCATGTTTTGATACTTAAACAACATAGAAGCAATTGCGGAAAAAAATTGGTTAAACATCTTAAAACGCGGGACTTACGTTACTCAGTATTTAGGCTTTATACAAGTCTTCGTGGGCTGTCATAAATATAAGAAAATACCTTTTGTTTTTTTTTCATAATAGGACAGTGCACGAAGGCTGATGCCTAAGTACTAAGTACTAACGTACTGTGGGTGTCGTCTTAAGTGTGGTAAGAGGGAGTTTGTTTACACGAAACTTCTGCGGGCAGTAGGTTCTAAAGTCTTGACACTCTAGGGATTAGATTAGATTATTTGAGCGGAGATGGCGAAAAATGACCTCCACCACTGCAACCTTACCAGATTTATTGTGGTTTCTCCTATCGTTCTTTAGAGTACCTTGTCCAAGCCCGTCTTCTTAACTAGACTCCAGAGTCTAGACACTGGCCACTCCATATAACTTGCCGGTTTTGGCTTCTCCATCCCAAGCCTAGTAAACCTAAGCCTGCATAGTGCTTTGCAATGGCACCACACATGTAGGGCTGTTTCTTCAGCCTACTGGCAGAACCTACACAGGCTATCCTCCACCAGGTTTATTCTTTCCAGGTGCTTGTTGAGTTTACAATGACCTGTTAGTTGACCTACCGTTATCCTTACGACCTTACGGCTGTGGCTCAGTAGGTCCGATGTAAACTTGGCCGAGCAGGTCTTAATGAACTGCTTTGCCTGTCGTTGTCCCGGTGTTTGTACCCACCAGCTTTGAAACTGTCTGTCTACCCAACTCTTAATAGATGCTTTGAAGAGACCTGCCGAGATACCGCAGAATGGCCCCGGGCCTATCATTTCCGCGGCTGATCCTCTTTTGGCTAGGTCGTCGGCCTCTTCGTTACCTGGATGGCCCTCATGGCCTGGTACCCAGGCTACCGTAAGTTTGTTTTCCAAGCCGACTTTTTCCAGGGCCTGTATACAGTCCCCGACTAGTTTGGAAGTAACTTTATGGGAACTGATGGCCTTCAAGGCCGCTTGGCTATCTAAGTAAATGACGATTTTTTTTCCTTTACTCCCTTTTTCTTTAATCCCTCACGGCGCAATGCACTATTGCTGCGATTTCCGCTTGAAAAACCGTGGCGTGCTGACCGAGACTTAAGATTACCTTTTTCTAGGCTTATCTCCATAGATGCCAGCTCCTACTCCCTTGTTGGTCTTGGAGCCATCTGTATACCAGATATGATCGGCTTTGATTGGAGGGCCTTCCTTCCAGTCCTCCCTATCTGGTATGACAATACAAAAAGTGTCTATTGAAGATGAAACGAGGGGTTGTTCTGTCTGAGGGCATCTCAAACAATGAGCTGACCTCTTGGTCCTCCTCTATTTCCCATCTTGGAGTCCTTCGGTGTTCTATAATTGGACTTTGACCTCCTTTGAGCCTATAGAGTACCGCCTTTACTTGCCCCTGTATGTAGATGTGGAGTGGCGGCAGGTTTAGCAGCACTTCCAGGGCTGCGGTTGGAGTTGTTCTCATAGCTCCCGTGATGCATACGCATGCTAGCCTTTGCACACTTTGAAGTTGTCTGATTGCTATGGTCTGTGAGACTCTTGCCCCCCAGGCAACTGAACCATAGGTTATCATGGGTCTTATTACCATTTTATACAACCACATGTTCATCTTTGGGTTAAGTCCCCAGCTTTTTCCACAAAGTCTGCGACATCTCCCGAGGGCAATTTTTGCCTTCTGAACAAGTTTGTTGAGGTGTGGTCCCCAGTTCATCTTTTGGTCAAAAATGACTCCTAGATACTTAACCTCTTTTGAGAAGGGGATTTCCACTCCATTGAGCTTTGGACATCTGAGTGCCCTTAGTGCTCTTTTCTTTGTGAAGGGAACAATAACTTTAGGGATGAAGGAACGAAGAAAGCGGAAAGCTCGGGGCCTCTCTAACTGAACTGTAAAAGGATGCATTAAAGTTACACAACGTTTAGCTCTGCTGGGAGCTAAAAGGGATTATACTGGCCAACTCCTCTGAGAAAAAGCCGTGAAAATGACTATAGCAGAGCGACAGATCCCCTATAGCTCGACGGTGGGCAAGAAGAGAAAGTCTTTCTGTAAGCGTGGGATCATTAATAAGACAAACGGCTTTTCTTTAAATGAAGTCCAGAATGCTAAGTGTTGTGGGAGACGTCATTGCCCAGACATGAAAACAATATTCTAAAGAGGGTCTTTTGGATTTGGGATACATACAGAGTATACAGATTGGAAGAAGGGAAACACTTTCTGGCTCGAAAGAGGAATCCCAGCGTTTTTGAAGCTGCTGAGGCTATGGATGTAATGTGCTTGTGCCAGTTGAGGTTATTCTCAAAAGAAAGGCCGACAAGTTTAAACGACTTTTGTTCTACAGAACCTTGTTTGCGGAGCCCCATTAAACTTTGAGTTTTTAAAAAAATCGTGACTGTTTTTTAAAGAAAACTTAAAATTATTAAAATTATTAGTATAATTTACATAAGAAGCTCATTTTATATTATAAAACTGTGAGTAAATATCATTGAAGCAAAAAAAATTATACTAATTAATTTTTATCACATTTATTTTTGTTATAACTTAAAAAATGCTTAATTTTTAGACATAAATTTTGATCGGTTAATAAAGTTAAACTTTTTTGGTAAGCCTCTGTTTTATTAGTTTTAAAGAAATTTCTTTAAATTAGTTTAAATTTGTATTTATTTTCTATAAAACGTGTTTTCTTAAAATACAAATATGGCATATTTATCAAGGTAAACAGTGTTTAAATTGGGTAAAAATTATATTTATAACTGACAGTTTAAAAACAAAGTTAGTAGCGCGCATCAATAATAAAGTAATTGTTCAGGTCTCTCCATTGTTTTAAAATAGTTATAACTGCTTATTCCATAGGGAGTAAGTTTCTAATAAGTGTTTTAAAAAGTTTCAAACTACATAAAAAGTAATTACTTAGGCTCTTCATAATTTAAAAAACAAGTTAAATAACAAGAGTCTTAATTTTAACATCTAATTTTGTTTGTATACTTCGCAAACGGTAAATACATACATAGAAAATAAAATAAATTTTCCTAATGTTTTTTACTAGACGCAAACCTATCTGAAGTTTTACCTAAGACGACTCACGTTTAGTTTGTATATTATGCTTTATTTATATCAGTTGTGTATTATAGTATGTTAATTGAAACTCTTTGGGAGCCATTATCTTCGAAAAAGAGGCTTATACGAAAAAAGTTCATATAAACCTGAAAATAGTTGGAGATACATACTAACCTAAACATTGTGTAGTAATAAAGAAATAAAGCCAATGAAACTTTAAAATTTTAGTGTTATCGAAACCATGACATTATGTAACATGCCTTGAAGGCAAGTTTCCTTAAAAGTGTTAGACAATTTTTCTGGTTTTAATAACGCTAAAATCTTGGAGTTCCATTGGCTTTATTTGGTAATTGGCCATTTATTGTATGGACCAGTGATGTAACGAATATTCGCATTCGCATTCGCGGATATTCGCATATTTTTGCATACGCAAAATTTCTGCGAATATGAATATTAGAAAAAAAAACAATTTAAAGATAATAGTAGATAATTAAAATTCAAATTCATTTATACTTTTTTTTATTACAAGAAAAAAAAGCTTAACCTCGTAACCCTATGATTTGGTATTATTTATTTATTTACTTTTCATTTTGGCAATGAAGCTTAACAAATAAATTTCCATTAGAACTTATAAGACAAAAAATTTATAATGTAATGTAAACAAACAAAAACACATTATTCTATGATATTCGAACAAAAACTAAATATTCGCATTCGCATTCGAGAATGTTGGTAGCAGATATTCGCATTCGCATTCGTTACATCACTAGTATGGACACGTAATGACAAAGAACCTAAAGGTTTCTTAAAACATCCACGTGGCCTCCGACCTTGTATAAAATTCACCATGGAGAAGAAACAAAATACACAAATAAACAACATACACAAATCTCGGTATACAGAAACCCTACCCACACTGAACAATGGTCATACGAACTCTATATAAGCGTGCAGTGACCTTATGTAACAGTAAGGAATCCCTCCAATATGAAATGAGTAATATAACTAGGGATATTAGGCAGAACGGCTAGAGTGAGAGATTGGTTAATGAAACAATAGACAAATTTAATTTGAACAAGACTCCACAAAAACAAATATTCATGACAATTTCGTATATTAAAGGAACTTCGAAAAAAACCCGCAAAATCGCCAATAAGTATAATACTAAAACGGCATTTAAAACCCAATCCACTCTAAGAAGTATTCTTACTAAGACGAGGCCGGACAACAATATTACCAATGTATGAACTACTAAATCGCATTTTCAAAACACAACCGACTCTAAGAAGATTTAAGAACACAAAAAACATACGAAACGAGGTGAAATGTCGAAGTCAGGAACTACCGAACACGCATGGTCAAAACATCACCGCACACAATGGTAGGAAGCAAAAATTATTCATGAAGAATCCCACTGGAAAAAAATACAAAAGAAGCTGTAATAATTTTAAAGAGCTAAAATTTATTTAGCAAGCTTAGTATCGATATTCCGAATATCTGGTGCCGTTGGAACACCGTAAAAAATCGGCCAAGGTTTGGTAAACAACAGATAGTGTATAGGTCGTAGCTTTTAAGAATATTTTTTAGTTATCACTTGAAAACGGTTGGAGATGCATCACTAACCGAAACGCTGTGTATCAATTAATAAATAAAGACCTAAGATTTTAGTGTTATTGAAACCATAACATTGTCTAACACCTTTAAGGAAACATTACATATTATTTATAACACATGTTAAAGAAAATGTTTATTATAAATTATGATTTATCGTACACCTTATTATTAATCATTAACTGTCTTATTCAAAATTCGTTATATTCCAAATACATAAACTCTGTTTCATAGAAATTAAATACGTAGAGAACAATTCTTCCCGGATTTAGACAATATAAACAAAGACAATTAGCTGTCTGAGCAAGTTCATTCTTATTACTCTAGTTTGCAGGAAATAATTAAAACACCAGAAAACAAGTGACGCGTACTCAAGACACCATAAAACAATGCAAACTAGCGGTTGTGTAGATAGGCCCTTAAACCGTCCTCTTTG